>JAJJMC010012328.1:2600748-2624903 GCA_023531435.1 Papaver californicum
TGGGTGACATAAATGTGTGGCCCAAAAATTGAAACAAATTATAACCGAGTTGTAGATCAATCCTATGAAGCTGGTAGAGGTGGTTGTCCTGATTAGATTCGATAGAATAAATAGAATTATAGAAATCACAGATTTCTCATAACAGTTTTATAAGAATATCAACTCTTTATTATTTTCTTTGTTTTCCTTGCTGAAGAGTGGAGAGTGGAAATGATTATATAAATATCTATTTTTTCCAAAAAAATTATATTTTTTTTACATATTTAATTTCTTTAATGCCTAACAGAGGTAGTTAAATGAGATTTATATAGACTTTCATAGATTTTTTTTTTGAGTGACTTCCGGAGACTCTGTGGAAATATAGAGATTTCCAGTGATTTTAAAAGAGTGTTATAGAGAGTCTTTGTGACTTGTAGATACAAAT
Organism: Papaver californicum; assembly: GCA_023531435.1. Classification (NCBI taxonomy): domain Eukaryota; kingdom Viridiplantae; phylum Streptophyta; class Magnoliopsida; order Ranunculales; family Papaveraceae; genus Papaver; species Papaver californicum. The sequence goes on from JAJJMC010012328.1 coordinate 2,601,173, forward strand.
CTAGTGGATTTCTAGAGAGTCTTTGTGATTTGTAGAGATAAAAATATGTAAAATATCTAATCATAAATTCAAAACATCTACCAACTTTTTTTTACTATGCATATTATGCAGTTAACACAAGTACCATGAATACCTAGTAAAATTTGTGTCATTTGTCAAAATTAAAAGCTCATTGTTGTCTTATGCCTAAGTTTTCATTCTCTTTATTCCATTCATCCCACATTTTATTTGCTATGCTATCTCGCCACTGATTAGCATCTTCTCGTTGTTGTCTCGGAGTTTAATTTGAGAAAGATTGTTTTCAGAATCTATTTGTTCAGTAGAATAATCTGGTTCCTCTTCATTTTCATCAACTGCAAATTCATTGGAACAACATTCTTTGCTCAAAAAGTTGTATAGTCCTGCACATGCCAAAACTATTTCCGCTTGTGTTTTGTATGGAAACAGGGGAGCACTCTTAAATATTAAGAAGCGTAATTTAAATACAACGAATATTCTTTCAACTACATTCCTTAGAGATGCATGTCGAAGATTGAACAATTCATCAGCTTTTACTGGTTGGCGCCCGGAACCTGAGTATTCTTGGAGATGATAACGAACACCATGATATGGAGCTAAGAACTGGTGTCGGTTTGCAAATCCACAAAATAAAATTTACCTAATTTTTATGATTAACTTAATCATTATATGCATAATAACCAAATTCAGAGAGATTGCTACAAATAAATTATGTATAATTACCTTGTAGAATGATGAGTACGTTCCTTTTCGTTAAAACATCATTTAGAATCTCCGTGTCATGAGAAGAACCTTCCCACCCACTCAACAAATATATAAATTCTAAATCAAAATTGCATGCAGCGAAAACATAAACCATCCACATACCGTAACAGCAAAGTAGTCTTCCCATACTTCTTCTGGGGCTTCTAACAACCCATTAGATGGGTTTATCCCAAATCCAGAACCAATCTTAAAAGCTTCATTTACTACGTCAAACTTGTTCCTGAACCATTTCATAGCACCTTTATAGTTTTCGTGTGTCTTATTGCAGTTACATTTCTGGTTTAGAACCGGTGAAATACTAGACTCAATGGTTCTCTTGCTAAATGAACCATTCTTATCCTTCCATCCATGTTTTGTTGCATCAACCAACAGAGTCAGAAGTATGTCCCTCTCTTCGTTTGTCCAAGAAGAGTAAACACTCTTTTCTTTGTTACCATTAACATCACCTTGGCTTGAAGGATCCATTCTATTGCGATAACTTAAAACATTATCATATAGTACATGTGTATATAACTAATATCAGTGATGTTCACATATACAAAAAAGAAGATTCAAACATTAACCACTGTGCAGAATAAAATATTAAACTCCAACAATAACAATAAAAAAATATATTTGATTGAACTGTACAAGGAAAGCATATTCAGAACTTACTTGGTACTTTGCGGAAGGTCCGTAAAGACGATATCTTTGTGGAAGGCCTTTAAGAACATGCAAACTTTTAAATATTTGAGAAACATCAATAGAATTCAAATACCAAGAGAATGATAATCCACTAATAAGAACATACATTCAAAATCATAAGAACAAGAGTGTATGAGTGTTTTAGTTTGAGATAATATATATATATATATATATTTATATATATTTATATAGATGAAAAATCATAAGTCTGAAAAGGAAACTAAAAATTATATTCAAAAATCTGCATGAGAATTTTTAGAATTGCTGTGTATATGTTAGATCTTAGCATAATATGGAATAAAAAATAACTTATGTGTAGTAATTAATCTTGCATATCATATTCAGAATCTTGCATATCATATCTAGAATCTTGCATATCAATTACCTCATAATCTTTAAAATAAAAATAAAAAGGAAAATTTTGCAAATATCTTTTCAACCAAGACTTTGCTTTATGGGCCTTGTTCGAAGGAGTATCTATCCAAGCGATGTTCAAGAAAAAGTATTTTGTTTGACAAAGATCTGAATGACGAGTTCCAAGATAAACCAACCAGAAATATTTACCTGTTTATGTATCTAACTAATACTTTTTTAATATGGTGGGTGGCGGTCTGGTGGAAATGGTTCTCCATTCATATATGTTTGGAGTTCTGTACTATCAGCTATAAATCTAAGCAATTTCGATGGCTTGAATACTAACATTGCTCAAATTGTAGCCGAAAAACTCTTTGTTCTTACCTGCGACACAATTTCGGTCTGTAATCTTAACTCCAGCAAACAACAAGAATAGAGAACAATCAATGACATAAATGAACCCAAAGCTAAAGCACCAATAAGCACAGGACTTGAATCAATATTGGCTAACTACATATCTAATGATGGAAAACTTGGGCTAATCGAAACTAGTTTCTCTGGCATAATCAAGCTCCTTCGATCAAACACATACAAAATTGCATTTGTGTCATCCCCTAAAATGCATTTTCATTCCCCCTATCCAAACAGGTTTTTCAAGGCTAATGTTCTCTAAGGAATCTATGTTAGCAACTCTATAAATATTTCACTAGATTCTGGCTACAAAACTACAAACAAACCTAACACAAATAGTACTTGATTCTTGTAAAAATACACTACTAGTATTCGTCTTTTAACGCTGTCCTCTGGCAGCGCAAGATAAATTTAAGCAGATAATTCAAAAAGATTTCTCCTTTAGAATCCTACATAGCAAAAACTACAAGATGAGAATAATAAATTAAACTTTATATGAACTCACTCGAGAAGGAGTTTGAGAGCTCCCATTGCCGAATTTGAGAACAACATAACTGATCTCTCCAGATGTATGTGGGATCAAACTTTCTTGATTCTCATCCATTAATCCTTGTAAATCAATCTTGTAAACCACTCAAATAAATAATTTGGAATTGGGGAAAACCGTAAAATTCAAAAAAAAATTCAAAAAAAAACCCCAAAATCTATTGAACTTGTAATAAGCCCTGACTGGAATTGATACCAAAGATGGTCTTTGCCTATGCTCTGTGTGTTATCAGTGACCTCCTCTGATGAAAGGATTTTTTGATTAACCTCAGTTTCCATCTGAGGTGAAGAACTAGAGAAAAAACTACGAGGGTTAGAATTGAAACAAGAAACTCTGTTTGGGAGTTAGGTTCCCAGAGAAATTGAGAACTGGGGTTAGAAAATTATGGTTTTTTAATGGGGTTTTTGTTATACAATCCTTGCCGTATTAACTTCAAATTGGTATGAAATCAAACAATTCAAGGAATGGCAGAAGAAGATAGAGGGGGAAGGAAGAAGAAGATAAGGAATAGTCGTGGATGGATTTTGGTCATTTGATAAGGATGAGGAATAAGGACCTTTGGGTTATATCTGTTCTACCCTAAATTTCAAGTCTTCCAAAATATCACCTCCAGGGGAGAGATTTTGCTCATTCCTATTTTCATCAAAAAAGTCTCCCAAAATCCCAATAAGTAACAAATCAATGATTTTGAAGTCTATATCTAATAGCAAGAGTGTTCGAGTGACTTTTAGCAAATCTTAATCCAATACCATGGTATTTTTGGAGAATTTAAAAGACTTATAAAAAGTCTCTATCCAAGAACAAGAGAGTTTGGGAGACTCTCACATAATCTCAATTGACTAACAACATACTTAAAAATTCTCTATAAATCTGTATAAATCTCATTTGACTACCCCTGTAAATTTAAACCTTTTTTGACTACCCATGTAAATTTAAACCTCTTCTGAATTTCCAAAGGGTTCAATCAAACTAACAAAAATAAAATTAAAATGAAAAACTAAAAAACCTCTTTTCTTTTGTATTGTCTGTACAAGTATAAATTAACACTTGTTTTGTATAAAAAAATCCTTTGTATAAAAAAATTGAAGAACTCCAAATTTGATTAATGGCCAACCCCAGGATTTAGTACAGACGCTGGAGTTCGAACACCGTGAAGATCGTTGTTGTCGTCCTTAACAGTATTATCAAAGAGCTTTCGGTCTAGAATCACCGAATGACCTTTCTTGCTAGGTGTTGAAGGTTTCCGAGTTCCCTTTGGTAAAGCATTCAAGATCAAACTCTCCTCCAATGAATGAATTCCACCATTACTAATAATATTGACACCCTTCTTCTGGATATCCAAATTCTTAAGTTTTCTTGCATCAATTGAAGGCAATAACACAAATACTATGCCTATTAAGAACATAATTCTTGCTGGATTTGATAAACGACCCATTTTAAGATAAATTTCAATAAAAATCCAGAAGAAAACTTCGATGTATGATTATGAATAAAAGGAGAAAGAGAAGGAGAAGATTCAGAAGAAGATTATAGTTTTATAGATATAGTATATGTATTTATACATTAAAGTGATGGTTGGGCGGCTTTAAGGAGCCTGGTAGGGCACAAAGAGTGGACTTAAGATAGACAAATTGGACACAGAAAGCGCGTAGAGAGAGAGAAAGACGTGGTGGACAAGCTGGCATGGCAAGTCAAAGTTTATTTTTTATGTTCTGCGAAGTTGCTTGAGAAGTGGTTGATTTTTTCCAATTTTCAATTTCGGTCCACTGATAGGTTTTTCCTCAAATTAGTTTAGTCTATGAGAAAAAAGTCTATTCAGTCAGAGCTTTTCATAGAGTTGAATCATGTGATGAATTTTACAGCAGCCAGTTCTTTAATGTACTGTGTTTCTAGGTGATTTCATTTAGACCATCGCTGTTAAATACATTTTCCACGACAAGGATGGTTCTGCAGCTGACATGCATGATTCAAAGTGAGAGGAAGGATCAGTGGGACATCAATGTATCGAACTAGAAAGAGCTATAAAAAAAGAACAACAAGATAAATATTAGAAGAAACTTTGATAAATGCATATTCCTGGGATTTGAAATAATAAGGAATTTTGAGAAAATGCCACACTATCATTAACCCATACAATAAAATGCTACTGTTTTTTCATTTTGAATTAAATGCATGTTACTCATATGGACCCATATGTTGGTCAAAATCTTGCTGACTTGGTCAATATATAAAGCTGATTACAAAACTACCCCAAAATAATACCACAACAGACCCTTTACATGGCCGTCCACCTGTCTATTATATCGATGACTCAAGATCAGTAATGTTAATTGCTACACATGGCGAATCTAAAATTACGATCTTATCCTTGACGGGAATAAAAGATCTAGGGTTTCAGTTTGGTTCATTTCGTTTCATTCTTTCTCTCAGTCTTGCTTCTCTCTATACAACCAGTTCAAAGAAAATTAGGGCTAGAGAATTTTGTTATATTTATCGAAAATTTTCACTAATACAGTTAGGATTTTGTTTCTACATATCATGATTCTGATTCCGTTAAGTGCAAGATGAAGAACAAAAAGGGGAAGAACAAGTCGATGTATGATTTCAGAAACTTTAACTTCTTTTTTTGCTCCAGATCTTGCGAACACATCTTCTCTTTTGTTTGTTACTTCTATCTATGTAGTTGAATGTTAGGGTTTTGTTTCTTTTTTCAATTTTAATAGTAAATCGAAGCATGTAGAATAATGAGTTGATGATTGTTGTGTGTATGAATGAGTTGATGATTATTGGGGTTTTGTGATTATTTTTTGCATTTGATTTTTTTAATATAAATAAATCGAATATGTGATGGCTAGTGTGGATTATGTATTATGTAATTAGGGTATAAAGTTGTGGATTTTCATAGATTCAGAGATTAAGGTTTAAAATTGGGTATTTTCTGTGATTAGGGTTTAAAATTGGGTATTTTCATAATTCACTATGAAAATTGGGGATTTTCATAGATTAGGGTTTAGAATTGAGGATTTTCTGTGATTTTTTTTTACTGAATTGTTTCTTTGTTCATTTCTGATGTAGTGGTTATGTGCATTATCCATATAGAGACATCAGTGTGTTTGTTGTGGATAGTAAACTGACATTGCTATTCCCTCACATGGTAGAGATAGAATTGACCTCAAGGAATTTGAGAAAATGTTGCATGTAAGGTTGCGTCTTGGTGAAAAAGAAATTCCCAATTTAGTTTGGATGGTAGAACCATGTATGCAAGAAATTTTGGTTACAAATGAAGATTTATTTAAATTTTGGGAGCAGGTTGTACCTAATGAAAAAGGCTTTATATGTCTGAAACTGTGGATATTGAACTCTAAATTTGGGAATGGTAATGACTTCATTGAAGCTGCAATGGGAAAACCAGTGATAACCATTGATAAGACACCTAAGAAGACAACTAAGACACCAGTTTCAAAGCAAAAGTCTGTAAGGAGATCAGCAAGGTTGCAACCTGAATCAAAGAAGGAAAACTCATATCAATAACAAGGAAGAGTATCTAGGAAATTGTTATTCATGGATGTATTAAATGAAGTGGAAAGTCATACTTATTCTTGCCTTAGTCAAGCTAGTGTTGTTTGGTCTAGCGGTGAATCAGGTAAAGATACTGATTAACTTTAGTTTTAATTATGATTTTTGGGTTGATGCAATGAACAAGACTCATGATGAAGAGAATGTGGTGCTAGAAAATAATAGTTTAGATGAGTGTCACCCAATTGAAGATCCAAATGCTCCAACAATTTTTGACAGTGTTGAAGAGAATGCAATTTATTATGAAGACATATAAAGTTACAAATGATAGTGATGATTCAAGTAGCAGCGAAGAAGAGAATGAAATTTATTATGAAGACATATAAAGTTACAAATGATAGTGATGATTCAAGTAGCAGCGAAGAAGACAGTGATGAAGGTATGAAAATACTAACTTTCTTTAATGTTGCCAAAATGTAGTAACACTTTCATGTTCTTTGTTGATGGGATTTTAATTTATATCGCAAGAGCACGATTGTCGATAAGGAAATATACAAGCACGATTCGTTCCACTGAAATTTTAGAATTATAATTTTTATTTTTTAATTAATTGATGTGCTAATGATGAAATTGATTTGGTGATTCTAAATTTCTAAAAATGAAACAAATACTACATCGGTGTATAAACAAATGAAAAAAAACCCTAAGATGTTGAGATTCCATCATTACTATGCAAACTACTATGCAAACTAGATGATTATAATTATTTTCTATAATTCTTTTACAATAATGCTCAAGACGATTTCGGAGAGAATAATAACGTCTGTGTAATTGTTTTCTATAATTTTTTAAAATAATCAAGATGATTTCGGACAGAATAATTACGTCTTGGAAAATAAATCGTACTAATTCAATTGTTTTTTCAAAGGATTAATAATTTTTTCTACTATAATATGTTTATCTATAAAAAAATATAAATCAATTATTTAAGCATTAAAGGACACATGAAGGAATTATTATCATTATATTCAAGAAATAGGACCAAAAGAAAAATTATAGAAAATAGTTATAACATGTTAGCAAATACAATAGGACTCTCTCTCTAATTCTAGGTGAAAATTCTAGCTATTCATGACGAAAAGAGTAGAATAAAATATAGAAGAAGTGATTTTATGCATGATTTTATAAAAGAATTACAATAAAGCATTAACCAATAGACTCGTGGAATTATATATCGGGTTAATGACAGACTTACAGAGCAGTGAAAAAGCACACTCTTTGCGACACAAAATCATTAAAGTTCTCTATTGAATTTACGACAACTTTTTATATAATAGAATTGGAATCGTCGCTGGGATTATAGCAAAAACTGTTGCTGAAACTGTAGGTATTGGTAATATTTTTCAACGACAGTTTTTTTACTGTGGTTTCTTCTTCTTCTTCCTCCTCACCAAGAACCCTAAAGATAACATAATTGTTTTCTAAATTTATGTTCTTGGCTTTCTGACTTCTGCCAGTCTCCCCGATTCTTCCCTTGATTTTTCTATTTATAATGCAACCACAACAGCCTTCATATCTTCTCAAAATCTTTTCTCTTTAATACTAAAAATCTCGACAGTGATCAAAGAAAATCTCGATAGTATTTTTCTTTCTATTTTCAATAAAAAAAAACAATGATCTAATTGTTCTCTTTTTGCCTAGAATAGATATAAGATCAAAGACAATAGGAAAGAGATCCCAAGTTTCCAATTTTATTTTAATCCTCCCTGTTAATTTCGAGGTGCAAGATCATCAAGAATTTTTGGTCTTGTTTAGTATTCAAGATGTGTACGACTCTTGTGTATAAGGCAACAGTATATTCCACCTTAAAACTCTTGAAAATAACCCAAAATATAAGTAATCAATTCACGCTGTTTTTTTACGGCAAGCAATATTCACGAGATTTGATTGGGATTAAACTCGTGTACAACTTCCTCTTTACAAGGCTCAAGTATATTCTTGCCTTATCTATCCAAGATATCTTTTAAATCCCGACACAAAAAAAATCTCAGTTGACAAAGTAAGCTTCCCGTCGAAATTCAGTTTGAAATGGAATAGTTGGGTGCCTTCATCAATCCGCGGATGCCTTTATAAATTCTTGTTGGGTACCTTTAACACTTTAAAGTGCCAATATAACTTTTTAATACGATTTTTTCACAATTTATTATTCTTCGAAAATACATACAAACACAATAAATACACAACATAAGTATATAATTGAGTTCTAACAATATACAAATTGGGAACAATTAAGACACAAAAACGTGTCCATCAAATACACCAAACTTATATTTTGCTAATCCTCCAGCAAAACTAAAATGAAAATCCTAACTCACTTTTGCAGGAATTGCGACTACACTTAGCATGTGTAATAAGCCTTTAAACCCCTAAATAGCCTTAGTGGACGAGTTTTGTCTCGTGAGGGTTTACCAGAGGTATACCCACAAAACCTTTTCTCCAACTCCTAGATACTTGTGAACGATTGAGGGTAGACACTAAACATGCTGTTTAGTTGGCTACAAAATTCTTTTCCTATGGAAGGAATTACCCTGTTTTGAATCCAATTGTTGTACACGAGTTTGCACTCAAGCGTACTAAAATTCATATATAAGAAAACAAAGCACTACTTAGAAAGTCAGTACAATGGACCACGATACTCGGAATCTAACAAACCACAATCACATGAATAGATTAAGAAGATGGATATGGAGATAGAAGTGCGCGCATGTTGATTAAGGTGAACGGTGTTTCCCAGAATATATGTATGAACATCGTGCAAATATGAACCCTAATGGATTGAGATTCGCACCCACTGGTATGAATCCTAATTCTAATATCAACTCAGCTGGTATATACAAGGGACCCTGCGGTCGATTTATTCATTTATTTTTATTATTATTTATTTTTATTTTTCTCGACAACATGATTAGATCTTTTGAATATAAGCGCATGCTTTTTGTCATCAGATTGTATGATAGTTCCCATGGATCTTGCATTCCACGCTTGCTTAAGCGACGAAGACTGGAGAACACACACATATTGCTATCCAAGTGTCAATTTTTTTTTTTTTTGAATTGTTGGTCAAGTTCAATTAAAATAATGGGGTTTGATCTCAATCACTCACTCTAATTCATCCCGGCGTCAACAACAAGGCAATAATAGTGCCCCACCAAATCACTTAGTGAAACACATAAAGTTGTTAAAAAAAAAAACAGAACGTGATATGGTGATGACTATTATGTTATTTCTAACACCTGAGCTTTTTCCTTTTATGAATAGACCATTTAGCGGGGTCCCTCAACTCCTACAATCAAGAAGTTTGTTTCCATCTACCTAGATTGGTTAGTGTCATCCTGAATTGTTCACAAGTTTCTAGATTTTGGAATTTTTTGGTACAACTAAATTTTTTAAAATTTTCTCCCTTACCCCCAAACTTAAATTTAACATAGTCCTCGATGTTCTAAAGATAAATGAATGCCTGAACAAGGAGAAATATTAAGCAAACTAAAAGAGATAGGAAAAATTATAACCAGCATTGTGTTCCAAAAGCATATGGGTTGCCTCCCATAAAACGCTAAGTTTAAAGTCTTCATCCAGACCAAGAAAGGATTAGCCACAATTTACGAATCATATAACAATAATCGAAATAGCTATGGATCCTTAAAGTCATTCGGATTTGGCTCATACAGTTGACCACAAAGGAATATTTGAAAGTGGTGGTCAGTCTGAAGAAATGTGTCAATTCAAATTTTCTAAAATAATCAGATTTAGTTTCAAAATTAAAAAATTAATGAAGTTGAAACATTCCCAAATTTTCTAAAATAAACATATTTAACACATGAATTTCATTTTGGACACAATTAGGCTCGGGAAACAATTCTTGAAGATAATCTCTTAATATGGTAGAGGCACAAACGTCAAGTCCTAAGTGAGGGACCTTTATAAGAGTCAAAGATAAACCACGGGGAGAATAATATTCACACCCAAACCTAAAGTGGTCAAAGTCCTTGGACGAACCAGTCACAATTTCCTTAATTTTAGATTCAGGAAAATGGTCAATTATCTAATCTAGATTATAATCAGGTGGGGTACCTTCACTCACATTTAAATCCTCTACGAGTCTATCATCTTCGTCAGGGACTATGGTCTTTGAATCGGACTCAAACACACTAGTCTTAGGATAAACTCGTTCCTCTAAACCATCATCGTTTTCATAATAACAAGGAAATATTTCACTGTCTACAACAATGGTATCTCCGGTTAAATCCTTTTCCCCTTGAATAGGTGAATAATCATCAACATTATTAGGATTAGAACTAGAAACATCATTATGAAACTCAACTGTTGTAAAAATATCCTGATAATTATGACTACGAATTTCGAACTCTTCATCAATGTTATCCTTATCATCATAGTAATATGAAGATGATTGAACCTTATCTAAACAAGTAGTGCTTTCAATTCTAACTTCATCCTCTAGATTTGGTAAATATTCATCATTATTATCAAGGGTAAAATTGGAAATACTATTTTGGCAATTAAGTTCATTTTGAGCAACATTAGCAGCTAACCGTTCTTCTTCTTCAATTTCATCTAAACGTGTATTAAGTTTAGTAAGAGCAGTACTCATAGCTGCAAATTTTTCTGTCATTTCTAAGTCACGCCTCCGTTCAGTTTCAGAAAATTACTTGAGTATATTATCCAAAGAAGCATACGAAGACTCAAGAATTTTTGAAGTTTCCATGTAATGCCTGAGGGTATTTTCTAAAGATAGAGAACTAACATTTTGCTCAGGATAATATTGCTCATTTACCCGTTCGTACGACTGGTGAGCGTGCGAATAATAATTGTGGTCACTATGGTATGAACCATAACCTTCAGAAGGCTGGTAGTGGTCCCAAGTACTATCTACACTATAGTCATAGTACGGATAATGTTCATTTTGAGATTCAGGTCAATAATCATTGTATTGGTCCTCATAATACAAATTCGACATTTTTTATGGGTACACGTGCAAATGCAAGTCAACTATAATTGGGTAGGCTCGGATTACCTTAACAAAATATACCTACAGTCAAAGACTGGTCAAAGGTACTGGGCCAAGGTTTTTGGTGGTTCGGCTGATAACGCCTAGAGGGTTCATCTTACTATCCCACGTGTTTTTTCGGTAGCGGACGATGTAAATGATATGTGTGCACGTGTTTTTTTTAATAATATACAAAATAAAATATAATCTAAAACAAAAACAAATTGTTTCTAAATTTTTTTTTAATGAAAATCTAAGAATTAATGGAAAAAAAATGGTTTTATTACTTACCTTTTTTGGTAGGCAATTTCCACAACTAAAGTAAAACATCACCTACACATCAAAACTAAGAAAAAAATACCCAAGTAATATTTAAAATACAAAATAAAAAAAATAAATCCTAAACTAATTAATACAAAATTAATTATTTTTTTGAACATCACAATTTCTCAATACCACAAGAGCACGGAAGCGGTGCCAAAAACTTGATGGGATTTTAATTTATACCACAAGAGCACGGTTGTCGATGAGATAATATGCAAGCATGGTTCGTTCCACAAGGATTTCATAATTGGGATTTCTAGTTTTTAATTAATTGATGTGCTAATGATAAAATTGATTTGGTGATTCTAAAATTCTAAAAATGAAACAAATACTAAAAACGATATATAAAAAAATAAAAGAAGAACCTAGAATGTTGAGATTCTATCACTACTATGCAAATTAGATGATTGTAATTATTCTCTATAATTTTTTCAAAATAATGCTCAAGACGATTTCGGACATAATAATTACGTCTTGGAAAATAAATCATTTTAATTCAATTTTTTTTCTCAAAGGATTAATAATTTTCTCCACTATAATATGCTTATCTCTAAAAAGAAAATATAAATCCATTATTTAAGCTTTAAAGGACACATGAAGGAATTATTATCATTATATTTAAGAAATAGGACCAAGAGAAAATTATAGAAAATAATTGTAACATGCTAGTGTTTTAGGGTGAAAAGAAATGTACTGTAAAGTGGTACTTTCAAGTAGTTTCGAGAGATCAATCTCGAACAGGACGAGCCTAAACCAAGAAATGGTTGTTCACGTCCTGCTTCGATTACAAAGATGGAAAGGATTAGGGTAGGTCTTAGTGGAGGAAGCTAAAAAGGTTGAGAAATATCAGTATGTATGAAGAAGAATGAATTCTCCTTAAATGAATCGTTAATTATGTAAGTTTTAGTTTCTACGGACTGATTATGTGGTTGTCTTGTTCTATCTTTCTGTCTTGTTTCGAATAGATGGGAATCATCTATTTATAGTTTGGAGAGACACACACTGATTTCTCGTAAGTCATGGAAGTTAGGGAGAGATGGATAAGTGATAATTGTGGAGATTATAGTGCGGTGGTGCCCGAGAAGTAGGGAGGACCTGTCTTACCACTACTCCTCATCCTCTTAACTGCTCTGTAATCGCCCATTTCTTGTTACTTTATTTTTCGTGGAGGTTGTGTAACCACCCACGATGTCGCTGACGCCAGACCGATATTCCAATGGGAATCCCCCCTTGTTGTATTTGATGTCTCATAGAAATAGCGGAGTCATAAGACACTATGGTTTTGATTAAGTCAAGTCAAGTCAAATGACTTGCTAAGTCAGTGAGGTAAGTTGTACGACTCACTGGATTGATAGCCAGACTGATTAGTGTCAAGTATGGGAAGTTCAGTGGCCATGTAATTTCTTGAAAGTAATGTGGCATATTTAATGGCTAAGTATTAGCTCAGAAGTGACTTATCGTAAGTCTGAGAGGAATTTGAGACCAAATACCGTAGAAGGCTCCTTGAGCAAGGAGACCTACTGGAATTCGTATAAGACTCAATGTTGGACCCATATTGAGAAAAAAGTCGTATTTTGGAGGGAAGCATCTAGCAAAACTAGTACTAGCTACTTAGCGCAAATAGGAATGTGTTAGATCTTTTAATATAAAAGGCTAATGTGCTGATGTATGAGGAGTAAGACCAATATGCATAATTTTTAGTAAATATCACTTATACTGGAGTTAGAAATATAGTGTCAGGGAAGTTTGAAGTTAGCACTTCAATTGGATAGTTAGCACTAAGGTGTTAACGCCAATGCATTTGTGACTAAGTTGTTAATTCTAGTCGTATTAGACTAAGGGAACATTGGCCATTTTTTGATGCGTCAGGCTTGCAAGGGATGCATATGCTAGGCGCTTGGTATGTAGGGACGTTCATGGTCTGGCAGGGACGCATTGGCACATGGGAGCGTCGCATAAGAGCCAATGGGCGTACTGGAGCTGGTAAAAGCGTTTCAGAGAAGGCAAGGGCGTCACGGAGAAGGTAAGGGCATGTCGGAGCTAATGCAAGGGCGTCACATAGAAGGAAAGGGAGTCTCAGAACTAAGGTAAGGGCGTCACGGAGCTAGGGACGCACATGGCTGTAAGATACGCTTGGCTTGGCCGCTAGGGGGGACTAGATTTGAGACGTGCTAAGCTTGGCCGCTAGAGTGCTATGATAGCACATTTAAGCTCAGATGAGCAATTTGAGACGAGTTTGTTGCGAGCAAAGTGTTAAGCTAAAGTATTGTTTTGGGGTTTAAGAATTAATTAATTCCCGAATTTGGTAGATATTACCAGAACATCAATGCGCACTCAAGACAAGTTCAAGGAATTCAACCTTGGAATTTTATGCGACTTGAGACTAGTTCGATATGGCATAAATATTGTAAGTATTGAGGAGGCTACGAGGCCAGTTTAGAATGCTTGTAGTTGTTCAGAGAAGATTCAAGTTTGTTCTACACTAGTGGGCAATCCATTTAGGACCTTGAGACTTATTATGTAGATATTATAGACTACATTGTTAGCATGGAATGCATGTAGCCTTTTGTAGATACTGCATCCTCAATTCTCATACGGAATATAAGGAGGACTACAATATTCTAGGTTTTGAGGTGAAGTCAGAAGTATGCGCACAAGTATGTGTGGATATTTCTATGTTCCTTCAACTAGGAAGAAGGGTGATTTTACAATTTTAACCCTTGTCAAAAACTCACTATCTACAGCTAGCAAACACAATAGGATTCCCTCTCTAATCCTAGGTGAGAGTTTTAGATATTCATGGAAAAAAGAGTAGAAGAAAATATAGAAGAAATCATTTTATTCATGGTTTTATAAAATAATTTCAATAAAGCACTGACCAATTTAGTCGAGGAATTAATAGAATTATCTATTGGCTTAACGACAGACTTACAGAGCAGTTGGAAAAGCACATACTCTTTGTGACACAAAATCATTAAAGTTCTCTATTGAATTTACGACAGCTTTTGTATGTAATACAATTGGAACTGTTGCTTGGACTATAGCAAAAACTGTTGCTGAAACTGTTGAATACAAAAGTATTGGCAATAATTTTCAACGACAGTTTTATACTGTGGTTTCTTCTTCTTCTTCTTCTTCTCCTCGCCAAGAACCCTAAAAATGGAAGAATTATTTTCTGAATTTATTTTCTTGGCTTTCTGACTTCTGCCAGCCTCCCCGATTCTTCCCTTTACTCTTCTATTTATAATGCAACCTCAACAGCCTCCATATCTTCTCAAAATCTTTTCTCTTGAATGCTAAAAATCTCGGCAGTGATCATAGAAAATCTCGATGATATTTTTCTTTCTATTTTCAATAAAAACATGATGATCTATTTGTTCTCTTTGTGTCTTGAATATATATAAAATCAAGTAAAATAGGAAAGAGATCCCAAGTTTCCAATTTTATTTTCATTCTCCTTGTTATTTTCGAGGTGCAAGATCATCGAGATTTTTTGTTCTTGTTTAGCCTTCAAGATGTGTACAACTCTTGTTTATAAGGCAAGAGTATATTTCACTTTAAAACTCTAGAAAATAACCCAAAAGATAAGTAATCAATTCACGCTGTTTTTTTACGGCAAGCAATATTCACGAGATTTGATTAGGATTAAACTCGTGTAAAAATTCTTCTTTACAAGGTTCAAGTATATTCTTGCCTTATATAACCAAGATATCATTTAAATTCCGATATTTTTTTTTTCAAGTAACAAGGTAAGCTTCCCGCCAAAATTCAGTTTGAAATGAAAGAGGTTGGGTGCCTTCATCAATCCGCAGGTGCCTTAATAAATTCTTGTTGGGTGCCTTTAACACTTTTGGGGTGCTTTTATAACTTTTTAAAATAATTTTTCTACAATTGTTTATTCTTTGAAAGTACCTACAAACACAATAAATACACAATATAAGTATACAATTGAGTTCTAACAATATACAAATTGGGAACAATTAAGACACAAAAATGTGTCTATCATTTGTTGATTGTAGATACTAATGATGGTGAAAGTGATGATAAAGATAGTGGTCCGGAAGTACATAGTAGATGATAAAGATGATGGTCCTGAGGCCAAACCAGAGTGGTACCAGAAATTCCAAGATGGCTTCGGAATGCACAGTGATTAAGAAAAAGTGTCTATATTTCCTGTAAAAAAATAAATGGCTCCAGTTGTCCTGCTAAAATGGAGGTAAAGTATGCTTTCAATAACAAAAGTACATTCATAAACATCTTAGAGGTTATTGTGTAATACATAATTGTTAATACAAAGCAAAAAAGAGTTGTACTAAAATACTAAGAGTATAATTGTAAGTAGTTTGTAAATGCTAGAAAAAAAAGGAATGGGTTAAATTTTATTGTTAGGAGTGTGAATTTCAAACACACTTGTGCTAGGGATCAAAAGAGCTATAATAAGTCTGCAGATCCTGAGTTTGTAAAACAGGTGTGCATGAGAAGTTAAAGCAGACCTTTGGGTCTTTAGTTTCAAAGCCCAAAAATATTGCAAAAGACTTCTTTGTTAGTCACAACATCAATATACCATATGTTTGTGTATAGAAGGCTAGAAATCTTCTTTTAGAATAATTGTTTGGTAATTATGAAGGGAGCTACAAGAATGTACTTGCATTTTGTGGAATGGTGCATTACGCCATTTCGACCTTTTTACAACGGATTGCAGTGAATTTAAGCAACGTTTATCTGTTGGGAACAGGGCATAACAAATTTATCAACGAATTGTGCAACGCTTATAAAAGTTGCACAATTTAATTAAAGCAACAGATATAGTTGTTGCTTAAATTGTTTTTTATTCGTTGCTTAGTTTTATTAAAGCTACGGATATATAGCATTTAAGCAACAATTTTGAATCCGTTTTCCCAGTTTGTAAACGTTAAGTGGGTCCCAAGACAGATGTTGGCGACAGTAATTTTTTATGCAACCCGAATATCCTTTGCTCATTTTTGTACTAAAGCAACATAATAGTTACCAACTTTTATATCTGTTGCTAATTTAAATTAGGTTTAAAAAAATTAAATTATAAATGATAAATTCCTGCAGCGCATATATAATGATTTCTATACTTGCATATACTATTTTACAATATATCTACACCTACGTATATCTAGAAGACTAAATTTATCTATATGGAAGGAGGAATCACTAAATTGATTGATCATCAACACCAAAGACCATTTCAGGTTTTAAATTTTAATGAAGAATTTGAATATAAAATCTACATGCAACAAGAGTAAGCTGTTTTGTGTTGCTATTGTGCTTGTCCATCAAGCACAACTGAAAAGAGCGAACTCAAAACAGTCTAAGGAGAGATATTAAAACTGAAGTACCCAAAAATCTTAAGCTAGAGAATCATGAGACTGCATTGTTGAATTATTATTTATAAGATGGACATGTGATTCTAAGGCATTAAAATACATTTGATCAAGCATCAAAATGTGGATACAGGTACTGAAGTTGTCATATAAACAATAATTCCCACAAATTAAGTGAACTAAGTCAACTAACCCATATATGTGACATTCTATTGTGTGTTCTCACGTTCTAAATCATCATCATCTTCCTCAACACCTGTAGATGGTTCAATCTCACAAAGAGCATTCCTATGTAGCTTAACTTCAATGCCGTCAGTAAGAACCTATAGATACACAAACGTAAATAATTATAGAACTAATCAAAGAACAGAAGAAACCTTAAATAAAATCGCACCAACTAAATGCAGTGATTAAATAACTAATAGGTCAAGGTCTTGCTTGGTAAACAATGTCACCACTGAACATAGACATGCTCAAATTCTTGTCCATTGATTCTCTGTCTAGAGATTCTCTAGCTTTGTTGGAATGTAAAGAAAGTATACGCCCAATTCGGGATTCCCAGATCAAATAAGGTACCGAGTAAAATAAAAAATGATAAGTAGCACATTAGAGAAGCAATACAGACATGATACCAATGAATAGGTAGTACCTTATCGTACTTCTTAGAGGCTCTCGCATATTTACCCTCCTTGAATAGTGCATTACTTCTTTCTTTCTTGTTGCCAGAAGCCACAATCTTCTCCCCATTGTCCATCTCCCAAGATTCCTTATCCTGTCGTACATGACATCAACACAGTTTAATTAAGCAAAACAAGAATAAACTTTTCAAGTGCTAGTAAGCAGAAAATAAATTTGGTTTTTTCCTGCCCACCAACCTAAACCAGGAGGAACAACAACAAGCTCTTGCTAAGACCCTAAAGAGCCAAAAAAAAACTCGGGCACAATAGTCACCAGGACCACCTCACCCTTTTTCATAGTCATTGCAGCTTTATTAAGTCCATCAATAACTACATCTTTATAAACAAAACGAATTAGTTATCCATCTTTACACCAAGCACAAGGAGTAATAGAACAAGAAGAGATAATGACTAAGCAGTATCGTTATCTATCTTTGAACTCAAACAACTCTTCTTCCTTATGGCCTTTTTTTAAGAACTATCGTTCTATTTTGTAGCTTCCCTATTAAATTCACTATAAAACAAAACACAGGAGTTTGAAACACTTATCACTTCCAAGATAACAACTTTAGAATAATGACAACAGTCAATCGAGTACATCAACAAATATAGAAAGAACATACCGGGAACTTCGTCCAGATCTTTAGGTTTTTCCATATCTGCCCTTAACTTAAAACCTTATTGAAAATCCCTCCGTCTTCGCAAATGTCCTTCACACTAGACCATGAGAGTTTCTCAAAATCAAACTGAAGGGTCGCATTAGGAGGAATGGTCAGAGGAGATCCAGTTTCACCATAAGCTAGTTTGGCAGAGACTCTGAATACTGCATTATCTCCCTTCTTTATAGTCTTGATGCGTAGATCCCATCCTTTGGTAACTTTCCCCGTCAGAAAAACAAAATCAATGCCATTTTGCAATGAACACAAAGGTGCAAGAGGGAAACTTCAATCTCTTAGTATATTTTGATCAACTATAACACCACTCATACTGACACAAGGCATAACAATATATTCGTTGAGAAGCCCTCCAACCTGAGTGAGCATACAATATAAGATGGATGTCATGGTCAGACTAATCAGCAAACACAAGTCTGTGAAATGGAAAGAGTCCACATAAGAGTTGAATCTCGGTATTGCACGCAAACGCAAAAAATAAAAAAGACAATGTCACATATGTGGTGCTACAGAAAAGGGTACTTACCTATAGTTAAAAAATGATTCCAAATAAGCAGTCAAGCAAGTCTCAATGTTGAACTCCTTCGACAATCCAAAAAGTATTCCAGCAAAATCCCTTCAATAGAAAATGAATAGATTGCATCAAAGTTACAAAGTGTCAGAAGTTCACTATAAG
Organism: Papaver californicum; assembly: GCA_023531435.1. Lineage (NCBI taxonomy): Eukaryota > Viridiplantae > Streptophyta > Magnoliopsida > Ranunculales > Papaveraceae > Papaver > Papaver californicum. The sequence continues at coordinate 2,620,235 of JAJJMC010012328.1, forward strand.
ATAAACAAAATTATTCAAGTTCAGTTCCTGGAACTACCTAATTTCATTAAGGATCTCCACTGTTTTCTTTGGGAACATCTGAATGGAGTCATGGGTTAACTGACAGAACACAAAGAGACAAAAGAACAAGAATTAGAAATGCACGACCCAAACATAGGAGGCCTAGACACATCGTACACAAACTAAATGCAGTGAGCTGAAAATTGAAGTTATGAAGGCGTTCCCACTTTGGCAAGAACAGACTTAACAAAGATTCGACTATAACCAATAATGAGGAAAACAAAAAACAGGTAAGAGAGACTTAGCTTTAAGGATATACCGAGCTTCGAAACTTATAAAAAGTACTCAACTGAACTAGAACGCAGAATGGACTATCATATACCTGTTAGATCTAACGCACACTACTAAAAAGATCTTTGTCATATATTCAGATCCTAATTTGACCATAGTTATGAGGACAAATGAAAAACCATAAAACTATTTCAGCAACACAAGCAGGTCATACATGGTATTTACTGGAGAATAGAAACGCTGTGACAAAGACTAGTGTTGTTTGTGTCAATTCGAAACATATTGGAGATAAGGACGCACCATGGTAGCATCTTACAGATAAGTGGAAAAGCTAAAAAATACAAGCATAATATATTAAACTATTAGGCAACAGTTAGAAATCAAAACAACCATAAATCCCATAATGAAAAGCACAGAATCTGTACGATGATTCAATCTTTTCCAGAAACGGAAATTGATCTTAGGGATTTAATAACTGAGCACCTTACAGAAGTACTATAAGTATTTGTTTGTACCTAAATTTTCTCCAAGGAAAAATAATGTACTGTTGAAGTATTTTTTAGGTTCGAGGATCAAAATTATACAAAACAAATTCAAACAAGAAGAATATTTGTCTTTGTTTTGCTTCGGTTACAAAGAGAGGATATGGGTTGATCTTAGGGGAGGGAAGCAAAGAAAGTTGAAGAAATTTTATGTGTATGTTGAATGGTATGTAGAGTGTTGAATAACAAACTTTGTGAGAATGATTTCTATCTCTTCTCCGTTCTATGGCTTGTGTTTTCAAATGGGCTAAGTAGCCTATTTATAGTAATTGGGATCACACACTTTCCTTTGTAAAGTAGTGGAGGTTGTGGGGAAATGGAGATATGGAGGTTGTGGTATTAACCGTCCACTTTGTCTTGGGAAATTTCTGGAAACTTCCAGATTATTACTCCCTCACCTTTGCAACCGCTTTAACCGTCTCCACTTACTTTGTAACTTCTTTGCTATAACCATCAGACCAAAACCCCATGTTTAATCCCCCCATGTAATATAATTTGATCTCTCGTAAGAGTTAGTGGAGTCATGGCTTCAAAGCCATGAGTCATGTTGTAAAATAGTGCTTCTAGTAGATTTTATGCCAATTTATCGTGGAAATGGCTTATTTTTGGCATGTTTGCAAGTTATGCTGGTAGCAGCAAGCAAGGGTGCTGGAAGCAGCTCAAGAGGGATGGCAACAACACATGAAGGGCTGGAAGCAGCGCAGGAGAGTGCTGACAGCAGCGCAGAGGGATGCAAGTAGCGAAGAATGGCTGGCAGCAGCGCGGAGGGGATGATAGCAGCACAGAGGGTGCTGGCAGCAGCGCATGAGGTTGACCATCTAAATATTAGGGTTTTTCAACCGCATGAGATTTAGTGTTGGCATTATGCTTGGCTTTTTATGCACTGCATACAGAACATATGCAAGAGATTCAGCCGTGGAAGTTTGCAACTTGAGATGATGCTCGATGCGACACCGCAATTAGATGATATGTATCTAATTAGCGTTTTTATTCAGATATAGCATAGCCTCTATTATGAATGTCCGCGATTGTGTATAATTAGTATATTATGTTTTATACAAGTAGTTTGCATGGATGCACATTAAATCTAATTTAGTATAGCTCTGAAATTTTACGGGTGCATATAAAAAAGATACAAGATTTTTGTAGCCATAGGACGAATATGTATTCTCAATTCTCTTACGGAATGTAAAATAATATCTCATATTTATAATTCTGATATCCTGTCAGTACATGTATATTTATTTTATGTTTCTACAGTTGAGCAAAGATAATATTATAATTTTCTCTTTTTTTAAAAACCCACCATCAACATTAAGTCCCCTTCTTAGCACGGAACGAGTAATGTTACGTGGTAAGCATTAGATGGTGGTCTGCCATACGAAGTAAAGTATGACTTATGATTGTTTAATGGTTAGATATCACTAGAAGAGTACCAGTTGGCTGAGCAAGTTTTGCTCTTTCGGCGATTGTACTATTAGGTGTAGGGAGCGTTCTTCTTCTACTGTAACAACAACAAGAAGGTACTTGGAACATTAGTTGGTTGTAGAGAGTCTTGAGGCAGTGCTGTCGTCAGAACACTAAGATGAGTGTTGAGGTATTGCTGCCGTCAGAACACTAAGATGAGTGTGGAGGCAGTGATTCTGCCATCATACATGTAGATGAGTGTTAGATGTGAATACTAAGATGGTGTTGAGGCAGTGGTGCCGTCAGAACACTAAGATGGGTGTGGAGGAAGTGATTCTTCCATCAGACATGAAGATAGGTGTTAGTCGTGAACACTAAGATGAGTATTGAGGCATTACTGCCGTCAGAACACTAAGATGAGTGTGGAGGCATTGCTGCCGTCATAACAATAAGATGAATGTTGAGGCATGCTTCCGTTAGTACACTAAGATGAGTGTGGAGGCATTCCTTCCGTCAGAACACTAAGATGAGTATGGAGGCAGTGATTCTGCCGTCAGATACGTAGATGATTGTTAGCCCTGAACACTAATATGGGTGTTGAGGTAGTGGTGGCGTCAGAACACTAAGATGAGTGTGGAGGCACTGATTCTACCATCATACACGAAGATGCGTGTTATCCATGAACACTAAGATGCGTGTTGAGGCATTGCTGTCCTCAGAACACTAAGATGAGTGTGGAGGCATTGCTGCCGTCAAAACCTTAAGATGAGTATGGAGGCAGTGATTCTGCCTTCAGACACGTGGATGAGTGTTAGCTGCGAACACTAAGATGATTATAATATATATGGAACAAGTTCAAGAAATTCAGCCGTGGAAGTTCTGCGACTTGAAGCAAGTTCAATCGTGACTTAAAGTGCTTAACTTTTATGCAGTGCATACAGAACAAGTTCAAGAGATTCAGCCGTGAAAGTTTGCAACTTGAGATTCTGTTCGATACGAATCTTCAATTAGATGCGTCTAATTAGTGATCTTTATTCACGAATGGTATATTATCCATTCTGAAGGTTTGTTGTGATTCTGCTATTTAGATGGTTTGCATCTAATTTAACGATCTTTATTCAGATTGCCATAGCCTCTATTCTGAATATTCGCTATTTTTTTAGATGGCTTGCATCTAGTTTTCATTTTTATTCAGATATGACATCGCCTCTACTCTGAATGTTCGTAATTTTGTATAACCAGTCGTTCTGTTTTATACAATTAGTTTGCTTAACTTTTGTGTATTGCATACAAAACATCTTCAAGATATTCATCCATGGAGGTTTGCAACTTGAAATTATGCTTGATGCGACTCTGGAATTTAGCATTTTTATTCTGATATGGCATCGCCTGTATTCTAAATGTTCTCAATTTTGTATAACCAGTCATTCTGTTTTATACAAAAGTGGATACTAGATGGCACAATATAATATATAGAATATTGAAAGATCAAATCTGAGAGACTCTTATATTGCCATTATATATTTTGTTTGAAGAGGTTAGCCAAAAATTCCTGTAGCAAGGGTTTCGTTCTAAAATATAAAATATGAATTTCAAGAGTTTATCTTAAGGGTGGTTACTTAGCTCTATTTCCTTCAGGCATGTCCTTTACGCATAATTGGTCTTTGGATATATTAGACTCCGTCGTGAATGAGCAACTGACATTAGCGCTTGAAGTTTTAGTATTTTTGTGAAGGATGCATTATCCCGTTCTCTATCGATTGTTGCATTTCCGAGTTTACAGGATGCCAGTGTAACAGTAGAAGCTACGACGAATAAAGAACCTTGTAGCAGTAGGTGGTGGCACCGTGAGGATATGATCTTCTTGAAAACGCTAGTTCTGTGAATATCCCAGACCCGTGTGAAATCCTACTGCCATGGAGTATCCCTTTTCTGGTAGAATATCCTTTGTTTTGTGGGTGAGGCTAGTGCTGGAGGTCTTGACGTCGTGAGTATGTTGGTATTTTGAGATCTCCAACATGATGCGATGTAAGTTGGGACCTCAGTAGAAGTTAAGACTTTATGGAAAGTGATCCCTTGTGATAGGCTACATGGATGACGACCTCATAACGAACGGTGAGGGCCTCATGGTTTAGCGTTTCTTACGTATTTCAGAACACTTATGACTCGTTTGTGATGTTTGCTCATTATAACCATATTTTTGGAGAAGATAAATTCCTGACAGCAATTTGTAAGCCCATATGCCAGATGTTGGGAGGAGAAGCTGGAATCTGAAAAGGTCAGGCCTTTTGAGCGTTCATTGTGCACTGGAGATTGTCGTAGCTGCCTTGTTATCGTGATAGTTGAGATGAGTATCATAACCACATATACTGTTTATAAGGTCTTGCTTGGAGCATGAGATGGTGTCACCTTGATAATTCTGAATTCGG
>JAJJMC010012328.1:2624913-2684515 GCA_023531435.1 Papaver californicum
TTCCTTCTGAGTGGTAGTCACGTCTGCTTGTGCTTCATCAATGGCCTCTTCATCAGATTTGAGAGACTTGGTGGTGATGCTTGGCTATCCATAGTGTTTCTAGTAGCACTGCTTGAAAGAGGAGAGTTATTTTTATTTTTTTTGGTGAAACCATTTTGAGGAATATAACACCAAAATTGAGAGTTAGTGTTTTTGGTGAAAGCATTTTGAGGAATGGAACACCAGAATTGAAATTGGTTGCTGGACCTGAATTAATGTTAATCTATGAACCATACCTAAGATCACCCTTTCTCTTTTGAGATAATTGAAGAAATAAATTTGTATCCGAGAGGTTGATCTCCCACTGTGGTCGCCAATTGTTTGTACCTAAAAATTGCTCAAAGGGCGCTGGCAGCAGCGTATGAGGGGATGGAAGCAGCACCGGAGAGTGCTGGCATCGGCGGAGAATGTATGACAACAGCGCGGACGGGATGACAGCAGCGCAAAGGGTGCTGGTAGCAGCACAGGAGGTTGACCATCTAATTCTTAGGGTTTTTCAATAACACGGGATTTAGTGTTGGCATTATGCTTGGATTTTTATGTAATATATACTGAACATATTCAAGAGATTCATCCGTGGAAGTTTGAAACTTGATATGATGTTCGATGCGACTCCGCAACTAGATGGTATGTATCTAATTAGCGTTTTTATTCAGATATGGCGTAGCCTCTATTCTGAATGTTCATTATGTATAATCAGTATATTTTGTTTTATACAAGTATTTTGCATAGATGCACATTAAATAACGAGGATCTAATTTAGTATAACTTTGAAATTTTACGGGTGCATATAAAAGAGCTACAAGATTTTTGTATCCATAGGACGAATATGTATTCTCAATTCTCTTATGGAATGTAAGATAATATCTCATATTTATAATTCTGATCTCGGTTCAGAACATGTATATTTATTTTATATTTCTGCAGTTGAGCAAACATAATATTACAATTTTCTCCTTTGTCAAAAACCCATCATCAACAGTATTTCAGATCTACTGAAGAGCTCTCCCCATATATTTCATCAATCCTTTTTTTTTTAATTTTTATTATAAATCATGAAAAGGTTAAAAGTACATACCCATGAACCCAGAAGGATATGTCTTGTCTGTTCTGACCTTTTCGTTAACAAAAATATACCTTTGCATCGTATTAGCAATGACCTCACGGTATGTGAGAGCATACTTCAATCTATTACGCATAATAAGAATCAAGGGAAAACACTCTCTAGATTTATGTGGACCAGATGATGGTTTTGGAGCCTATAAAGATAAATTTTTTAATCAAAACCCAATCCAAATAAGCATCAAATATGATAAAAAAAAGGGCTATTGATTCTTACAAAGGCACCACCAAGCTTTTCAAGTGCTTAGGAACATTGAGCCTCTTCAAATGCTTATTCAACCTTCTTGCCTGGAATAAACAAGTAGTATTAGTTCAACAAATTAGTTCACAAATCAAAGACAAATAAATAAAAGAATGCAAACAACCATTACATGAACATGACTTACTCTTTTAGGTAGTACGCTCTTAATGGTGGTCGCATATCCTCCAAAAAAATTTATTCATGCAACTATTTACGAACCTGGGATGAAAATGAGGTGTTCTTTCAATAATCTGATAATTTGAACAAATATATTATAATACAATTTCTACATAAATTAAAACAGGAAATGAGATGCATCAAAACTAGAACCTGTAACAACTAGAAAATCGTTTTTACACATAAAACCAAACATCAAAACTAGACCCTGTAACACCCAAGTATCAGACTTAGACATGCTACACTTAAGTTCCATAAAACCAAACATCAAGATCATTCACTTTTATTAACTTAGTGTCTTTTAAAAGCTAAGATTGCTACACTTAAAATCTTCAATGAGATGACAAACAAGAAACCTTCAGAGAACTTGCAAACACATGTTTCTCAACCTTCAAACAACTTCCACAAAACATCCTTACAATACAAAAAATACCCATACTTTGAAACTACAAAATATACACAAAATTGTAAAATCTTTACCAAAATAAATTCTACCAACAAAAAACCACTAATTAGGTCAAAATCAAATATCAACAAAAATAATCAAAACTAGAGTTAGGGGTTCATACTTAATGATAACTTAGGTTAGAATCAACCAACTTTTGGCTAGAAGAAGCACTCGACTATCAGATTGATGGTCTGTCTTGAATTTTAGGCCCAAAATCGATTTTCTAGGGTTTTTTAGGGTTTCAAAAATTACAAGTTATTAGTGGGTAGATCGACATTTCTGGTATATGGGTTTTGATTAGGATGTAAAGGTTAAGAACAAAAGTTTTAGATCAAACGTTTTTCAGCTGAAATCATAACACATTTTTTCTTCTTGTTCTCGGTTTAAAAAATAGGGATTTTGGAAAGAGAAAGAGAGAGAGAGAAAAAAAAAAACGAGTTATGTTCTGTCTGAAATAAATGAAGTGAAAATAAAAAAATAAAAAATAATGTTTTTATTTTTATTTTTGTTGTTAATAGGTTTTCAATGAAATGAGAGTAAATGAAGTTGAAATAGATATATCTTATGAGTGATCTTGGGGGGAAATAAAATTGGATTCAAGTTTTGGGGGGAAATCAATCGGTAAGAGAAAATAAATGGGGGAATCGTTTTCCAAAAAATTTAGAACTTTTTTGGAATTAAAATTAAAATTAGGAAAGCAAAAATGATTTCCAATCCTAAATACCCCTGAAATTGATACATATTAAAACATTGCCAAAATTTACAACGGATATAAACGTGGCATAATTATTTTGAGATAATTAAGAATTAAAACAACGTATATATGGTTGTGCAATGGATGTAGCCGTTACAAAGTTTGCAATGAATATATCCGTTGCACATCCAAAAACTAAAATGTTACAAAATTGACCATATGGCATAGTGGTGACTAATACTAATGAAGGGTACGTTGTTAAATTCACTTATTGAAGAAAAGATACATATATCACATTTTTTATTTTAATTTTATTTATTTATAATTTATATTCACATTCACTTTTTCTGTTTTGGGTTTCTAAATGTGCAGATTTCACACTCATGACTATTTCTTTTGTCGCACCAATGAAAGGATTTCAACAAACTTGTAGGGGAGTCATAGGGTTAGATGCATGCCATCTAATTAGAAAGTTTGGTGGTGTCCTAATGGCTACAACAACACTTGATGGTCAGAATGGTTTAATGCTTTTAGGCATTATGGCGTGTAGAAGTAAAACTAAGGAAAACTGGACTAGGTTCCTCAAGGATTTGGTACCACGAATATCAGCACACCATTCTGACAAAGTGACATTTATTTCATATACACAAAAAAAGCTATTGGAAGCTGTTCCTAAGGTTTTCTCTGATGCACCCACAGATACTGTTTTAGATATTCAAATTTGTTATTTTACATTATCTTTAACTTTGATATAAAAAGTACTTACACTTTAATTTTGTATATACAAGTACTTATAATAATTTTAAGAAGTAGTTCAAGGCACCAAGCTTGCACAGTCCATTGTACAATGCATGTAAAGCTTAAACGATAAGGCATTTTCAGGTTTGTTTCTCTTTCGTCTGTGTTTCTTGATTGAATGTTGTTTCTTAGGTTATATATGAAATGATTGTTTTTAATTTTTGGCAAGGGGACCTTTGAGTTCTCTGAATGAGAAAATTTGGCAAGCTAGATAGCTAAGACTCGGCCCACACCCGAATCTAGAGAAGAAATGGCTCCACATATGCAGTGGAAAACAATTCTATCATAATCATTCGATCTAATAGAAAATATACCACATATGTATCGTGTAGATATGTGCCAAATAGATATGACCTAGAGGTAACAAATTTGTTGGATCTTTTAAAGTTCGGATTGATGTTTATTAATTTAACATTTCATGTTTTAAGAATTTCCACCTTTTGAAACAGGAAATTTCTCCGTACTGTTTCAATTTTTATAAATGAAATTGTATTTTAAAAATACTTGAATAGAGGTTCAGCCAAGGTGATTCTAAACTGAGGGTCGAATAACACAGATTAAGAAAAAATAAAATTACATTAAAACATGTCATCAAGAAGATTGCCCAAATTGTAGACAATGCCAATGAACATGAATATTGCATCATAATCATTCTTAAATTGTTTGCCACACGGTTGTATCAATCTAACAATTATACATCTAGAAGACTTGCATTTTTTCCAAGGAAAATTTTAAAATAATAAAGAGATGAGAAGATGTTCCGGAGGATCGGTACAAGTTTTAGATGATTTTTTTTACTGTGTGTGCATATGGAATTTGTAAGGGTATAAATCCTATTCAACACGTGGTATAAAATTAGAGCCGAACCGACTTAGTATTTATTGAATTGTCTACAATTTAATTAGACATCATAGTTTAGTTCGTAAACTAAGAATTTTTATGTTATTTTTCTTCTACTCTCTCTACGACATAAAGAAAATCTATTAGGTTTTAGAGGGGAGTTTCATTTTTTATGTTATTTTATCCACCACCACACTTTAGATTTCAAACTCTTTAGAACCTCCATCCATGGAATCCTTGTTAACATACTCAATCATAGTACGTAAAAACCTTGTGTCTATTTTACATTTTAACATTTAATTCTTTATTTATTATGTTTGATCATGTTCTTAGCTTTAGGATTGTTCTTGGATGTGTTGTGGGATTTTTTGCAACTATATTTTGGCGCTAGAAATAGGAAAACGATTAAAGGAGTTATCCTGCGTGCTACAGAGATTCACGAGAGTTTCAGAGAAGTCATCCGGTAGAGACATATCAGACTGAATCTCAAGTTTAGACATATCAGACTGAATCTCAAGTTTTAAAGGGAAAAAAGGAACTTTTCTTTGAAGTAAAGGAGAATAAACATTAACTTGAAGTGATCGAGAGAAGGGGAGATTAGTGGTTGATTATCTAAGAAGCACTTGAGAGAAACTTCAATGATAATGGGGAAGTCTTCATCAGATCAGTTCAAAAGGGGATGTATGGTTGAATCCTTCCACTGAAGCAACTGGTGATGAGCAAAGAAGCCGGACAGCTTCGCTGAGAAAAATTCACCAAGAGGAGATAGTTGATTGGGAATAATCACCAGTCTTTATTGATGTGATTCGAAGAAGAATATAGCTCGCTGGATGCATAGCTCGTGAAATTACTTCTCCTCTCGCTGGTTTAGTGAGGAAGAAAGCTCGACTTGCCAACAGAACCAACTTTTGATGAACAAATCAAACTCGCTAATCTTGCTAACAAAATCATCACAAAACATTGCTAACTGATTCAACTCGTGAACAGAGAGAGCAGAATAACAGAGCTTCGTCAGAATTAATGGCCAATGTAAAAAACCGAGTTCAATGCTGCCTTGTCTCCGTCTCTCGCACTTTCAGGGTTGCATCATAGTTTAGCTCGACAACACGTATGCAGCGAAGTATTCTTGATAACAAGTTAACCACCCTAAACTGCTCGTTATAATTTGAGCTCTTGTCAAAGACATCGCGGCAAAGAAGAGGAAACAACTATGACCAGTTTTCATGCTAAGTAATGAATACATCGAACTCCTTCGCTGCTTGTAATATGTCAGATTGAGGCAAATTGATTAATAATGAAACTCGTTCAGAAAACAATATTTGTGACTTATAAAATGAAGTGAAAATTACATATAACAATATCACATCGAAAAAAATCTAACCACTCCTGCTTATCTCAGCTAGCCTAGCAAAAATGGATTGCATCAACAAGTATTGTTCAAGCCATATTTTTACAACTCGTGAAATAGGACAGATAGGTTACCTCGGAAAAATATCCTATCAGAGATAGCTAGCGAAGCAAAATAGCTTATAACAAGTCAAATCGTGGGGAGGGCACATTTCCATTACAGCTCTTGTCGGATAATGGAAAAAGAGGCATTAATAAAGCCTACTTCGTCAACAACTTCGGCAAAGATAAAAATCTTATTACTGTTAGCCAAGGAGATCACTTCAGACCAAATCAAACAGCTTACGAAGGAACAAGTCAACTCGTTGGGGATGAGGTTCCAGATTATTCGGATACAATACCTTAGACTCAACTACTTCACCAGTCAGATTCGGATACATAGTTTCGGTCACTCATTCAGTTCAAAACAACAATCATCTCGGCCAGCAGATCAATTCAAATTTCTTGCGAAGTATAAACTCAGAAGAAGCCAACTCCTTGCGAAGCTCAGAACAGACTAACTTCTAGCGATGTTCAAGCTTTTAGTATTACAACTAGCAAACTTCTTGAGAAGTTCAATCTCATGACTAATCAACTTGTGGAACGCAACAAACTAACTACTAGCGAGTGTGATATGGCGAAGTGAATTTCTTCCGAAGGAAATTTCTTGGCGAACCCACTCACTTCGGGTCAATTATCTCGGAGAATACGAGCTCCTCACTGTAACTTCATGTATATATCAATGTTGGTTCCTGCCATGGAGAAGAAGTGAAAAAGTGAGTTACAGCCTAGGATTTGATGATTAACAAAGGAGATTGAAATGAGTTGTGAAGGTTCAGATGGAATCGAAGAGTGGGGTACAAGTTTATAAGAGTTTGGATCTGATGTTTGATGAAAGGAGAGGGGGGTACGTGAGTCTGTACGTAGTTGAGTAAATTAAGGGATGTTGAAGATGTAATTAAGTATGTTGAGTGCTTGAAGTCAGTGGGGAATATGGGTTGCTGTCAAATTTGGTATCCAATACAAGAAAGGAGGCATGGAAGAGTTTACAGATCAATAACGTGACCATGGTGCATGGTGCTGGTGTTGGAATCTTGCAATAATGAACAACAACGTTAAATATATCACAATAATATATAAATAACTGAATTGAAAACAACTCTACCACCGATAACTACGAGGGCAGAATCATAGGTTCAACAAGTTGTCCTTAACACATTCGTTTGCGGGTATACTTGAGAAGAGTGCTTAACCCCAGCGTGCAAAGATGTGTCCAGGATAAGACTGACCGATATAGCTTGTATTAGCACAATACAAACTATCCACTCTTGAACTTAGCAACAAGGAAGGAAGGGAAATAAACACTCAAAAGCGCAAAACAAAGCGAGAAGATGGTGAAAAGAAGACAGGATAGTAGCCGCTTCTGGGATGATTTGAAAACAGATTTTCGAGTTGTATTTATAAGAGAAAGTTGCTTGCAAATCAAGTTAGGTTTAGGTTTTCTTATAAAACAAGGTTTTGTTTCTTGTAAAACAATTAAAAACAAAAAAATGAATTTTTCCATAAATAAAACTCTTAAGGAAAATATTTTTAGAATTAATTTCCTAAAGAAAAACTTGCAAAAATAATTTCGAGTAACATAGGACTTGGTGCATGGTAATCACACATATGTCATGGGTTGGGCTTTGTATTGTTTGCCCACCCATTTCATCCATGTTTGTCTAACTATCCATATGAGAATAGTTATATAGTGGACATCCTTCTCTAGAGTACCCAATGTGGGACTAAACTAAAAAGTTTTATTCACTCAAGGAAATGAGTGAGCATCCATAGAACCCTTAGGTCCTAACATCAAACCACACCAAGACCAAAAACATTTAGTTAAAAACTCATTTTCTCCAACAATCCCCCACATGAATGAAAAATCTGTAAAAAGCAAAAAATCAGAATGCTGAAAATACCATATAGGCAAAGATGTTCATCAGGTCTTGAACCTTTACTTAGTGAGAAGTTACTGAACTACTTTCTAGAGACAATGAACGCGATGTCTTGAACTGCTAGCGTTTGATATAATTTGCGATAACAGCCACGCATGATATCCTCCTGGCGTTGCTAAGTCCGTTCCATTGTGTCCATTTTAGCCTTGGACGTATCCCGTTTCTCAGAATGATCTAGAGAATTCGCTCAAATTCTCATAGGAAACGACCCACTTCCTCATTCATATAGGTGATCTTCTATCAAGAGTGTTACTGCTACACCCCATTTCAATCTTAAATTGAAACTATAGAACTCATTAAGACTTGTTAAAAACCATCATTCACATGCAATCACACTATCACATCACTTCAAGCTTTGGATAAATCTAATTTAATTCGCCATTTTACCCACCTTTCTTTTGCAAGTTTTTATAGTATGCAAAATTGCATGAGCTACAACTACATTATCAGTAATTTGTCTTTTAGGTATACATACAGATTGGTTTTGAGAAACAAGTTGATCAAGAAAAGGTTTTATACGATTAGCAATCATTTTTGCCACCAATTTGTACAATGCTACTTAAGCTAATAGGGCGAAAATCAACAATTATTTTTGGAATTAAAGAGATAAAGGTATGATTAATAAATGGTTCAAAATGTATAATTAAAAACACATATTGTACCCAAGGTATATTATCAGTTTTTAATAACTTCAATGAGTTTGATAAAAACCTAAGGGAAATCCATCTGAACCAGGGGATCTCCAAGCATTCATCTGAAATAAAGTGGTTTTGATTTCTTGTTCATTACGAATTTGACAAATGAGCTGATTATCCACATCAAAAACTAAAGAAGAAAATAGAGTAGTAAACATATGATTTATCTGATTTTTAGAAGACATATGAATAGGTTGGAAATGTTTATTGATAAGATTACTAAGTTCTTTTTGACCTTTAATCCATAAACCAGAAGAATCACGTAAAGCATGAATTTTATTAATTCTTCTTCTTTCAGATGCAAGCTGATGAAAAAATTGAGTATTGTGATCAAAATCTTTAATCCACTTATTTTGAACATGCTGACTCCAATAAAGTTTTTCTATAGCATACCAAGACTCTAATTCATTATGCAACTGAGAAAGGTTGAATTTAGTTTCTACACTAGCCGGTTTCCAAACTCAGCTTCATTCTATTTACTAAGAGATGAATGCAACTTAGAAAATATAGCTATCATAGAAGTGGGATTATAATGACTTTCATGTAGAGCAGTTTCAACTACGGATAAATAGTCCTTATGAAGTTGCCAACGTTTCATGTATTTTTTAGGTTTGAAAAGCTTTTCTTGATTATGCAAAGTAGACAACATTATTGGAGCATGATCAGAAACAATGCGATTAAGATGAGAATTTTGAGATTGAAGAAAACATTCTAACCATTTATGATTAACAAAAAATCTATCAATTCTCTCTAAAATTTGGTCCTCACCTATCCTATTATTAGTCCAAGTAAATATAAGACCAGTAAAATTCAAATCTATTAATCCCATATGTTTAATGTAACTCAAAATATAAGAACAACTACTAGATGTTGCTGAATTGCCTACTTCTTTTTCAGACTGATGCAAAATAAAATTCATGTCCTCTATAATAGTCTAAGGGGTAGAAAGATCATTGACAAAATCTAAAAAGTCCCATTGCCTAGTTTTCACATTAGCATCTAATGTACCATATATAAAAGAAATGTTGACTTGGATGTTGTTTTTAATAATGTTAAAATGGAAAACATTATTCTGAAATCTAATAAGAGAGGCTGAAATATTTTGAAACCCAGCAACCATAAATCCTCCTGATCTAGCAATAGAAGGAATGAGTAACCAATCTTTAGTATGAAACCTAGATAAAACAGTTTCCATAAGTGGAATTTGAACCTTTGTTTCAGCAAGAAAAATTATATTTATGTCATGGGTTTTGATAACATAACTCAAATGATCTTGTGTAAGAGGGAATCTAAATCCCTAAAGATTCCAGGAAAGAATCTAGAGATCATGAAAATTCACAGGAACAAGCATATTCATAATAATATGATTAATAAATTGAGAATGAGAAATAAAATTAAAGAGGATGTGAATTTCAAATCGATGATAATAATAGTAACTAGAGAAATCTAAATGGAGAATTGAAATTAGATTAGTAAAAATAAATTGATAAAGACCATTAAGAAATTTTACCTCAAAAGATTTAAAGGTATTTGATGTTTGTTGTGGATATTCGGTGTCTTTATCCTCAAAATTCTCATAAATGGACAAATCTGACATTGTATCCCTTGGGTTATGAGAATTTATAGCATCATCAAGGAGGCGTGCTACTCTGCGGAGAAAAGGATAAAGCTCTCGGATTGAACTCTCATTAGAAAGTCGTGGTTGCTTAGCTAAATCATTATCTTCTAACTTCACACGAACTTTGTGTCTAAGATAAGTTGTGAGATCCACCAAAACATGAGCTTCAAAAACTTCCTCATTATCAATAGGACCAACAAAATCTAATACAACTCCCACCTTCTCTGTCAGCATTTTAGATACACAACCTCTAGTAATTAGATCAGCTCGAAGAGTAAATTTGATCCAAAACTCATGAACACTGAAATATAATCGATGAGGTGGTATGTCATAAAACCAAAATTGAAGTGATAATAATTTTTCATGAACTCTATTTGGATTTCTGAAAACTGCAGTAGCAAAATCTCCCGTTGTAGTGAAACGGAAAATAAACATTCGAGGATCAGGAGTTTTCCTCACTATGATTCTTCCCACTGGAACCCATATTAGATTAATAGCATAAGAGATCTCATCTGTTCTTAGCCTCTTAGATCATCCCCATCTCGAATTTCCTTGAATAATTTTCCAACCTATTGGGAACTGATTTTTTTGAATAGTAATAGAAGCAAGCCTCATAAAATCCAAGTAGTTTTGAAAGGCTATAGAATAAAACGCAGGATTTTGATGTCTAAGATCAGATAGGTGTCCAATGTGATAAGTGCATAATTTACATATTTTAAGTATCATTTTCTTACACTTATTTGCTAGATTTTGTGTGAATTACTGTGTATTATTATTACTTTTGTAGTTTGTATCTTTTGTTAGGTTGCATCTCTGAAAGAAGTTAAATTGAGCTTTACAAGGAAAGAATTGTCAAAGACCCAGTGAAACTCATTCTATTCCAAGATTTTTACTCAGGGATACCCATTTTCAAATAGTTATAAGGGCATCAGGAACTTGGATTGGGGCCACCTTCTTTCTCTCCCAAATTTAAAACACGGAATTAGGGGATGTATCTACCGGTGATGATGATCATGATGGATAGGGGTTTGATCATTATAATGGATGATTAACGGGTTAGTAATGGTTCGGTGATGATTGGGTTGTGTCAGCAATAGTGAGTCGCTGATGGAGTTTATGGCTGTAGTTAATCGAGATAGGAATAATGGAAGCTGTGATAAATCGATCATGATGGACGGGATCAAGCTTGAGATGAATATTTTGGCAGAGAAAGATGGTTACATTTGATGGGTTTGCTTCTTTAATTGATGATGATGAATTATGAGAGAAGTTGTGGCAGTGAATCGAGAGTTACAGATGGAAGTTGACGTTGTTGACGGAAGTTGGAGATGTTAGTTGTGGCTGTGATGATCCCTTCTCGGTGATTGAATGGAGCAGCAGGGAAGGTTTGGCAGTGATGATGAGGTTGCTGTGACGAAGATGGAGGTTGTTGATTGGCAGTAATGATGGTAATGAATCAATGGTGAAGTTAATGATCGATGCTTGCTATCAGCATAATGAAGAAGAATGGTGCTGTCATTGATAGTTGATTTTGGTCATGAAAGAGGAGCTCGAGAAGTTGATAGATGAAAGTTAAACTCGATTCATGGCAGTGGTGAAGTAAACTAAGTGATGGGTTCGAATCTGGGTTGATGGTGGTTGGCTGTAAACTCAAGTATAAGAAGAAGACAAACATGATTGTTGTTGGAGTAGTCCATGGCTGTCAAGTGGGAATTGCAGTTTGCTGAGAACAAGCCAGTGATGGAATTTTGCTATAGCTTACAAAACACAGATTGTACACAGAGGAGTTGGAGTTTGCACAAAACAGGGAACTCGGGTTTGATTTGGATTGAGTTTCGTGACCGAGAAAATAGTAGGGAAGATATGTTGGTAGCAGTTGGGTTCAAAGTGTGGAAGAATTTGAACGGAACAGGGAGAGGAGATTTTCATACGCGTAAGGTGAAAGAGAAGATTTCACTACAACATGGAGTGTCAAGATCGGATATACGAACGAATCCTAAGGATACACGTTAGTATACTAAGCTTCTATTAAGTTATAAACCAATAAGAAGCCATGCACAATTTATTAGATTACTTCGTGAAACACTAGATTATAAGCACTTAAATTCTTACAAACAGAAAACTCTCTCCACCGACCTTAATTCCTTAAATGATCAGGTTTTTGTCGTGTGCAAAGATATATTTTTTAGGCTATAAATAGCCTTGAGTAGCCACAGCCAAACACACATTTCTTTAACACCGAATAAACACAGAGAAAACTGGAGGCAGAAAACTATTTAGAGGCGAAAACACCTTTGACGCTGAAGTTGGAGAAGCCGTGAACCGTAAAGAAGGGTTTAGTTATTTCTTTCTCGTTTTTGATTTCAATTATAATTATTATTTTCTTAATTAATTTTTAATGGCTTTTAAAAAAGTCATGTCTAGCTAAATCTCTTTGTTAGGGTGAAAGGATGAACTTGTAGAAATGGATTTTCTTGTATTTCAAAACTAGGATTTTCAACTATAAAAGCTTAATGTTAATGTTTTATCTCTCTTTCAATGTTTTATTTTCTCAATGATTTTTCATGTTATATGTCACGCATAGTCCATTGTTTGATTAGTAGAAGAAACTCGTTGACCCTTTCGCGATAATCGTTTTATGAATATTCTTTGACTATTTATGTCACATATACCTAGTACTTCGAAATTCTACTTTAGATTGAGAACAAACAATTCTTTTTAAAAATTCTTTTCTTTGATTCTTAAACGAATTATCTTTCGTGTATTAGTAGCTAGATTTTCTATTTTGCACGAGTAAAATCGATACCCTTTGTGACGAACGCAAGTAAACCTTAATCTACAACGGATTCCCGAAACCTTAACGCTTTTCTATTATTGATTTCAATCTTCGTTAAATAGTTTTAGTTCATGCATTAGTTTAATTCTTTATAAAAATCGGAAAAACATCTTTTGACTCGAAATTTACTTGAATTAATTAGTATAAGTAATACACACTCCTCGTGGGAACGAACCGTATTTTCTATTGTCTTCATATTTCGACACTGTGAGCTTGCTGTAAAACCAAGTCGGTTTTCCGACACATCACAATGTATGCATTTTTTCTATATCTCAATTAGATTATTTGTTATCAGACCATGGAGTAAGAATTTTGATATGGATTTAGAAGATTAAGGACTATCCATATATATATATATATGAATTTAAGGAAGGTACCTTTGTATATATAATGCTAAGAGGCTGGGTAGTATTGCCAGTTGTGTTGGCGTGCCTATTATGTTTAAGATTACAGCTTGGAATATTTGAGGGCTTAATGACCCTATGAAGCAAGTAGAAGTAGGTTCTTTTATTAGATTGGTGTTATTGAAACCCATGTTCAGGATATTAATGCTCGTATAATTAAAAATAAAAGTATGTCTTCTTGGCATTTTCTTGATAATTATGGTAATGATTCTTTTAGCCGGTGTTGATGGTAGATTTTTAACAAGGGAGAAAATTATAATATTATCTTGCGGAGGCGCAAAATAAATATACATAATTTCTTGACAAGCATCAGAATTATGAATACTATTCCTATCCTATATCCTACAAGAAAATCGAGAAGGGATATTCATCCCCTGGCTACATTAGCCATGTAGCTCTTTTTGCATATACATGCACCATAGGAATTTCAGTGTTATATTCAACTAAATCATCGTTATTTCATGTGCATCTATGTGAACTATTTGTATAAGACATAACACGTTGTTTATACAAAAAATATTACGAACATTCAGAATAGAGGCTAAGACATATCTGAACAAAAACGCTAATTAGATGCATATCATCTAATTGTAGAGTTGCATCAAGCATAATTTCAAGTTGCAAACTTCCACAGCTGAAAATCTTGAAAATGTTCTGTATGCACTGCATAAAAATTAAGCATAAAATGCTAATAATAAATCTCATACAGTTGAGAAACTCTAAACAAGCCATAAATATGACCACGACATTAATAAATATCAAAGCTAGTGGTGCATAGCCACTAATCATGGTACTAGCAAGTGCTAGCCTTGGCAAACCCTAGTCACACTCTCAATACCAATAAGTAGCGGACACATGTGCCAAAAGGCAAGAAAAATCCAAAAAGAGCCAAAAAATCGAAAATCTAACAAAGCACGCGCAAAACAGGCCATAGCGTCGCTAGCGCTCGCACTATGCTAGCTCCAGCACTAACTCGTTAGCGCTGGCCAGCAACTTCCTTCTTCGCTAGCTTCATTACTAGCACTCCCCCTCTTTTGCACGTTAACTTTGCTAGGCCTTTCTAGCAATATCATAGCTAGTGCTAGCACAATCCTGAGTCCATGACTCCACCAATTCCTATGAGAAATCAAATCATGTTACATGGGTGGATTATTCATGGGGTTTTGGTCTGGCGGTTATAACAACATGCACTAGTACAAAAATGGGCTTATGTGACAGTTAAAAACTGCCACCAAAATATTTAGGTGACAGTTTTGAAAAATAATTGCAGTGTCATTAAAGCCTCTGTTACGAAAGGGTTTATAAGAAACTATCACGGAATCATAACTATAAGTATCAGTTTTTTCATAAACATGTCGTTGTTTATAACGTACAGTAACAGTTTCTAGATAAATCTGTCATTGGTAACTTAATTTATTTTACTAAGGTGACAGTTTCTCCATAATCCTGTCATTGTTGACAACTTATGTAACATTTTTAAAAACTATCATCATAAACCCAATTTTTTTTATAGCAAACGACTTACTGTAACATTTCTTACAAAGAACTGTCATGATAAACACTTTTAGTATGGGTTTTGTAAACAATCTGTCACATGAGTGGTACTAAGGTAGCAGTTTCTTCATGAAACTGTCATCGTAAAGCCTTGTATATGACAGTTTTTTCATATAACATCTCACATATAGTTGATTCGTTTCCCATTAGGCAGATGTTCAACATCATCACATATACAGTAAAACCTCTATAAATTAGTAATGTTGGGACCGGGATATTTTATTAATTTAGCGAGATATTATTATATCGATAAATTAATAATTTATTAATTTAAAGAGGTTTTACGTATTACCTTTAAATTTCCAAGTCCAATGTACTAGTTAATGGCCGTCTCAGCTTGGAGAAATGTGCAACAAGAGGCCATAGCAAATTACTTTCGACACTGTAAAATTCGTTCGGCGAATCCAACCGGCTCAAGTGATTTAACCGATGTAAACTCTGGGGAAGACATTCGTGAGCTTGAGAACTTGATTACAGGTATGCATTATCGGCACAAAATGGATGTGAATCACTTGCTAGATTATCCTGGTGAAAATAATGAAAGTTACGAGGTTCAAAGCATTGAAGAAATTGTGGCGGATACCATTCAAAATCCGATCGTTGACGAAGTTGAGGATGATTCAATAGCTTTGGAACCGGTCACTCGGAAAGAAGCATTGCAAGCGGCAACAACTCTTCACAACTTTTTGTTGCAATACGAGAAGACAATGCCCCAACTCTTAAGTGCAATGAGGAGATTTAAAGATGAACTCAATATAGATTTGAAGTTCAACAAAAAACAAATGACTATAAATTCATTTTTTACTAGACAATCTTAGAATTTGGAATCTTTTAATAATTATTAATTTATAGTTTCATTGGGACCAATATATATACACTGGGATTTCAAAAAAATTATTATCTTATTATTTTATCGATTGGGGTCCAATTTTATACTGGTCCCAAGTTGGGACTGGACAAATTATTAATTTTATCGAGGTTATTAATTTATCGAGTATTAATTTATAGAGGTTTTACTGTAGTACCAATACATGAAAAAATAATAAAGGAATATATTTTGATTTAAACAAAAAAAATTCTTCGGACACGCTTGTACAAATGGGTTTACAAAATGCTAATAATACATATACGCAATTAGCATAGCTAGCAAAGATTAAAAAAAAAAAAACTTCCAAACACTGTATCGTGAACTTTTGAAAATCAATTCCGTAGCAACACTTGACAACAAACTGGAAGAAAAACACTCTTCCAATTTAATAGCTAATGGAGATACTTGAGTAGAATCCTTTAATAAACTTACTCGGCAGAAGTCTGGAAGAGATTGATGAAGAATTGCTTAAGGTAAGTTGATAATTCTGGAACAGCATCAGCAGTGATTGTTGCAACTTTGAAACTCACCTGCATTAGTGAAGGTGATTAGGGTGTGAACGCATCAAATAAGGTACTATTACTATCAAATGAAGATGAGAAACTTACAATGATCAGATGTGACAAGACAGTATAGTCGAGTTCCTTCTAGAACGCACTCATCAAGGCAAACAAAGATGACAATGACTTCTTGCAAGCCATAGATAGGGCATAAGAATCATCCAAAACACCTGTCCAAAACAATAACGTCGGCGTCAGATAATGGAATCACTAAAATATAAGGGAACACAACAACTATATAATAGTGAAATATATCTTACCAAATCTATCTGTTGCAGAAAGGGATGAGGCTTCAATGGCATATCTTAGTCTGGCTTGGAGGTCATCATCATATTTTACCCTATAGAAACCAGCTTGGTCAACATTAAGCTTAATCCACTGCTTGTGGTTCCCTTTCACATCCAAAGACCCAAGAAGTTTTACCACATCCAAAGATTCTGATTTTGACCGCAATAGAAAATTCTTGTGAGCCTCATATGAGCCACAACATAATGTAATTGGGACAATCCACTGACCATTTCCACTAGCTCCACTTTGTAAGAATTGTGACTGCAAATTACAACATTGTCAGGTTCCTTACCTTAACCGAAACGAAAACTTCTAAATTTGACAAAAAAAAACTAGGTTCCTTATATGATTAGACACCCAAGGCAATAACAGAAGATGTGAGAACAACAATAGACCTGATCAAACTCCAACTTGTTATCTTTGAGTTTTACGGAACTTACAGGATACCCCATCTGTTTTGTCCATGAATTCATTAGCATGTTCACTGGTTCCCCAGATCCCTCCTCAAGAGTAGCCCATAAATCTTCTGTCTTTGCATTCGAGTAAGCAAACTTCTTAATATATGATGCGAGTGACCTCTGGATGCACAAAAAAACCATTTATTATGACAACATATAATCAGCACTACAAAATAGAAAATTATTTTCAGAAACGGTCAGATAACTCAAAATAGTTCTTAAGGTAAATGAAATTGTATAAAAAAAATGCATCAGTCAGGCAACAATCGTGAAAGTCATGAGACTAGTTACTTGCCTTTGCGGTCCAGCAGCCTTGTACTTGTGAACAGGAAGGGCATTTATCTCTTCCTCACTCATCGATTGTGCAGAGGAGCCATTATCAGAATCAAGAGCTCTAAGAGTTTCATAGTCTGCAAAACAATGAGTAACCCTTATTTATGACTTATTGACGATTTAAAACCCAACCAACATCATAAATCATCATAAATTTTGATAATAATCAATCAATGATGTGCAGTTTCATATAAAATAGAATATGGAAGTGTAAAACATACCTAAGTCATCGAATTCCCTGTCAAGAAGCGCAAGTTGAAGTCTGAGTCCCTGTAACCGTCCTCTAGTTGCAAAAGCTATGGATGGTGGCATATGCAAGCGTAACTCAGTATGACCTAGAAGGCCACTGGTGGCCGCAGCATGAGCTTGTGCCTGAGCCTGAAGTTGCTGGCAAGTTGCATACATTCTAAGGCTTGTGGCCATCAAAAAGACCCCGAGAACTAGCCATAGCTACAAAATAAAAAACCACAGGAATACTTCCTTAGAAAATACAATCTCAAAAACAACAAATCATCAAAAAGATTTACAGGCCCTATTGAAATATCACCATTAGTATTGAATACCAGAAAGTTAGGTGACATCTGATGTGAATTTAATATCATGAACAACAAAAGAACTGCAGGAACAAACAGTAATTAGAAGCGAGAAGTGACTAAAAAACGTATAACGCCACAAAACTTTCAAATAAAGGAAGAATCAAATGAAGTACCTGTTACAAGAAAAGCCATTGAATTGGTGTTTATTGGACAACCTGCATGGACACGCTGATATATATGAGGCATGACAATACAAATACATAAGTAAATACTAAATGAAGCATTGTATCTTTCTTTTTAACAAACATAAGCACTATATCCACTTAGTAAGCTTTGAGTTCTTCACAGCATTATCACACATAATCAATAGAATTTGATACATACCACTTGGTGACGTTCAGGAATAAATCCTGGAAAACCACTTTCTATATCTCCTCTTGTCCCTCGAAAAACGAAACTCATGGTTGCTTCAAATTGGTAAATAACAAAGCTCTACGGACCTCCCCCGTCTTCAAAACCTACTGTATCTCTCAACCATTTAGATATACAAAGCTTACCTAGGGAAACCATGTGTAAATGCATTGTATCCATGAACAACAAAGCAAGAAATTATTGACACCCTTGTAAGAAAATTGTATAGGCTTAGCAGCATCTGGCTTTTTTTGCTTTAAAAGAGCATCAAAAAGTTGAAAAGTAAGGACATGTTTGTGTAACATGCATTTTTATAAGTAAAGATGGCAGAAAACTCATTTCTGAGCTCAGACAACATTCTACTATCATGAGGGATCATGTATGTGCGTATAGAGGGGGTCATCCATGACAATCCATGGTAGCTACAAGGATATGCAAGTAATACCTCAGGCATGGCTGAAGATGAGGCCTGTTGTACTGTTGAACCTTCACTGTAAGCAATAACCGCAGGATATTAGGGAAAAAATCTTGAAAACTTGAGTGAGCTCTGTTTTAATGAGGAAAATGTCAAATGAAGGAAGGAAAATGAAATTGTATAAAAAAAATGCATCAGTCAGGAAACAATCGTGAAGTCATGAGACTAGTTACTTGCCTTTGCGGTCCAGCAGCCTTGTACTTGTGAACAGGAAGGGCATTTATCTCTTCCTCACTCCGCGATTGTGCAGAGGAGCCATTATCAGAATCAAGAGCTCTAAGAGTTTCATAGTCTGCAAAACAATGAGTAACCCTTATTTATGACTTATTGACGATTTAAAAAAAGCAACCTCTAACTCTTTAAGTAGGCAAGACGGCTTAGCAGATAGAGATGTAGCAAGTAACTAAAACTCCTGGAATCCAAAAAACAAATAAAAAATATGCAAGTCAACAAGGGAAGATCAGTAAAAGCGAAATTCTATATTTTCTCAACAATTGGCATTCTGTTTAGTAATCCACATTAACTGCAAAAGAATTAAAAGTTCTATATCTTCCAGAATGAAGTTGTTCGTGCAAAATTAAGAAATCAGTTATGATTACTCTTACTTGTATAAGAAGACTAAATGCTGCAATAAAAGTATGACCTCTTTTCTTCATACAATATGACAGATCCATAAAGATCAAGCCTGACTCTACAATCCCTTGCCAACAAAATGGAACGTTTTAGACATGCTATATAACTGATTCAACTGACAAAAACATTTTCTTACATAAAAACCGCAGTATGCATGTTTACCGAGAATAAAACTGTTAGGATCTGAAATTTTTCTTAAAGAACCTATGAAGAAAAATCTTGATGATGTGTAGTTAAGCTTAGTAGAGTTAATGGAATGGCACCCAAGAGTACATAATAGTAGCAGTAGAGTACTAACATGGGTATCTCTTACTTACCTTGGATTAAACAAGGAACCACGACCATAACAGTGTATTGGCAATGAAATTCATTGTCCTATAGTCTAACTTCAGTTCTGCTATTTGGATACCTCCAATTTATATGCCATGTTGTAGTGTGATGAATTGTCGGCATTGCTCCTGGATCAAAAAAGTCTGTTAATGGCATTCTTCTGTAAAGGGTGAATACCATCTATGCTTTTACAGTAACAATTGTACCTAAAACCATTGCGCTACCACTCATACTTCTCGTATCCACAATCGCTAACCTGATTTTTAAATAAGAATAGAGGGGTTTTAGTATCACTACTTAGATTCAGTCACTAAAAACATATACTGAATAAAAGGAAATGAATCTCGCTAAAGTAGAAAAAACTTTAGGCTGAAATAATTATCCTTTTCACGGTGTCTGAAGATTTAAACCAAAAAACTTATCATAAAAACTTGATTCTGATTCGACGGAGTGTACCAATAGTTCATGAAAAACAAAAGTTACAAATTCCATCATAATCAAGAGAATTGCATACTTCTATTTCTATTGCCTCACGATATAAATAACACTACAGGCAAGGATTACAGGTTCTACTCGTTCGATAAATTCAGAATATGATGTTTTGCCCAAAAACCTGATACCATAAATTTCCTTTTCCCGGCTTGCCTAATGAACCAAGAGTATCCCATTTTCATGCCACCTTTACCTGCTTATTGTTTCAGGGGGGCCTTCTTTTGTCTGTCGGATATTCTAGCAGGTGCATTCGAATGAGACTTGAACCGACCTCAACCTCCTTCATCGGTTTCCTGAGGAACATATAAATCATGAGCAAATTAGATTTTAAGACTAATAATAGCGTTCAAAGTTTACAGACTTACTAAAAAGATTACCATAGCTAAAGGGAAAGGCAACAAATCAGGCGTCGAAAAGAACATTATATGGAATACCAACCTTTTTCTTTACAATCTGAACCACATCCTCATCATGAAGAACATGAGAAAGACCACAAGTTTGTGGATAATGTCTCGACCTAGCACCCCAGACTAGCACATATTTGACATCCTTCACCAGACTCCTGTGTATATGGTTACAGAAGTCCTCTACTGTGCAACCAGCTTTATCCTGAAAAGGATTTGATTGGAATGCGTTAAATTCACTTGAGAAAGGCGTTCAGTTCACTTGCTTAAGAGAGAGACAGAAAGACATGCGACTTACAGCAGAAAGAACAACGGGGTCACTGAAATATGGTTGTTGTCCTTGTGGCTTTGTATAAACTCTTACAAGCCCCATTGCATCCCACATCTTTGCAAGTAGTCTATCTTAATTCAGCTGTTTGAAGTAAAAGTGAAAACGTTAATGATTATAATGCCCAAGCTCAACTAACATTGAAAACCAACTGGTAATGTTAACAGATTGAGGAAAACAGAAGATACTCTTTGATAATTCATCTCAACATATTTCATACACATTGTTTTTCATTCATGCATATCCAACGCAACACTTCTATCTCCAGTGATAGTGAAAGGGAAAGTAAATCTACCTCCAAATTACAACTAATGACGACGGAATTTGGTTGCCGAGCTAGGTGGTCCACGTCATCAATACCAACCACATCAATCTTGTTATACACATAAATACACTTCATGTATTTACAATTTCCTTCAATGACAAAGATGAGATCATCCACGGTAGAATCGTCACGGAACAAAAGCTACAAGAGAAAAGGCAAGCACACAGAATGAGATCATGTTGCTTAAGCAGCTACAGTTATAATCATATTGATCTGTAGCCAAGTCGCTTGGAAGAAAAACAATAAGGGAAATGTTGAGCAATAAATTCCAAATGCTTATAATCCAGTATTCTACTTTTCATGCTCTGCTCCATTTAACTGTAAAGAGTGGAGTTTTAAAATGAAGATAGAATAACCTCTGCGTTGTGTATCTTGTATTCATGTAGAATTTGACAACAAAGCTTCACATCAATATGAGTCAACTGCATCGTAGTGTTGAGAGATATGCCTCCTGTCTTTTTCCGTTTGAAGTATATCTGCCAATTGCAGTAACGAAAAAAAAAAGAGGAACAAGAAAACATGATTAACGGTAATATCCTTCAGAGAAATGTCATAAAATGTCGTTAACATAGAGATGTGATCTAACCTGAGGTGGCTTCTTGTTTAAACGCAAACCCACAGCTTCTAACTCCTTTGTTAATATTTGTCAATGACCCTCACTCTGAATCAGGTCCCAACAAGAAAATATTTAGAAGACAATAGAAACAGGAAACCAAAATATCAGTCACATAAAAGAAAAATATGTATGTCTCAACAAATGAGGCAGTGGAATGATTTTGACTTACTCAGAACTAAATACTAAAGAAATCGCAATACTAAAGAAATCGCGGAACTGCTCAAGGGATTTAAAAGACGAACAAGATTACACAAGACATCGTGTAGTATAATAAACCAAAAACTCGCTTTTGAGGCGTCAAGAACCATCAACAATATCGGATGACTTAGAAACTGCAATGACCTGTACTTCTTGCAACAGAGAAATAAGAATCAACGCAAACAATTTCCAAATGCAGGACAAGATAATCAGGATATTTGGTCGAAAGAAGCACCAGTGCAGGTTGGACTACTTTCTATTTACCTGCCTACCACGACCCTTTCCTTCAGAAGCACCTTCAATGATTCCAGGAAGATCGAGAAGCTGAATTTTGGTACCATTGTATCAGCAAAGAAAAATTTACAAAATTCCTTGAGGAATCAAACACAAAGGTCCACACCCGGTGAAGTCGTACACTATCAAACAAAAAGACTCAGCAATGATCTTTCTATCTAAAACTAGGGCTTCGTACAAAAGAGAAAAATATTTGGAAAAAAAAATGTAAATAGAGAAAATATGATAACCCCGAATCATAAACTAGGGATTTCACGAAAAATACCGAAAACTTACACCTTGTAGTTGTACCAAATCACGCATTTTAGAAATCTTCGCGACCACCATCAACTCAGGACAT
Organism: Papaver californicum; assembly: GCA_023531435.1. Classification (NCBI taxonomy): domain Eukaryota; kingdom Viridiplantae; phylum Streptophyta; class Magnoliopsida; order Ranunculales; family Papaveraceae; genus Papaver; species Papaver californicum. The sequence continues at coordinate 2,647,652 of JAJJMC010012328.1, forward strand.
AATTTTTCCTAAGAAAAGAAATCGAGAGATTCATGTGGTTTTTTTATGGAGATAGAGAGAGAAAGCTATAAATCTCTATTTCTGTGCACAGAGTACAGAATGAAAAAAATTCAGAGAAAGCGAAAAAGATAGTTGAATGATCGCTGGATAAGGATTGAAGCAAGAGATGAAACCCTAGATTGAAGTAAAAGCTGATTTGCTAACAGAAAAAACCATGAGAAGTGAGTGATGAGATCTGCTTGTACAACAAAACTGAGAGGAGGCGGAGTCGAGACTAGAGAAAGTTAAAAAATTACTTGCTTTTTTAAACTGATTTTAGCCTAGAGCACTAACAATACAGACCCACTAGGCCACTACTCGTACATAGGTGATAACTACTCAAACAAACAACATCGTAGGTTTGAATTGTTTTATGGTAGTAACAGTTTTAGATTAAAACTGTCATTATAATGGAAGACTTTAATAACACTTTTAATATGGAACAGTCGCAACAGCTTAAGAATAATAACAGTTTATAACTGTTATTATATATCAATGTACACTATCATTTTCCTATAAAAACTGTCATCGTATAGTTATTCAGTAACAGTTAAAAAACTGTCGTGATTGTATACCACTATTGGTGTGAGTTTTGGTAAGAAACTGTCTCCTATGTCTCAAAGCTTATTCTTTTGTGACAGTTAATTCGTGAACTGTCATGGTATTGGATTTTGAACTGTCACCAAAGCCTATATTTGTACTAGTGATGTGGCGTGGTAACACCTCATTATCGGGAAGTTACAAATAGTGCTGAAGCTGGAGCAGTTGATAAGATAATGGAATCGTGGTTTTCCAGACACTCCCAGGGATAATGGGCGGTTACACCATTATCCCCACGACTTCCACTACTCAATCTCTTCATTACTTCCACTATTTTACAAGGAACGATACATATGTTCCCAAACTATTATAAATAGGCTCCTTAGCCCATTTCAAAAGCACAACAAGCTTATAATTCTCATAAGCTCTATGATTTTCCTCAAATGGTTCTGCAACTCTACACCTAATTCAACACACAGAATTCCTTCAGCTTTTTTTGCTTCCCTCCCCTAAGATCAACCCATTTTCTCTCATCGTGACCGAAGCAGGGCGGAACGGCTACTATCGTGGTTTAGGCTTGCTCTATACGATTTTGGTTTCCGAATCTAAATAAAGTACTTCTACAGTACATTGTTTTTCCTAGAATCAATTTTTAGGTACAAACAATTGGCGACCACAGTGCGAGATCAATCTCTCGGTCACGAATCCAATTCTTCAACCGTCTGAAAATCAATTCTTCAATTACTCAAAAATGGTAGATCTTAGGTCGGGTTCAACAATTAATCCCATTTCAAGTTCAAAAACCACTACTAACCCTGACAACACCACTAGTAAAACTCCAGAGATCATTACTCAAAACACCACCACTGAAAATGCCAACACTCCTCAAAATACCACCACTAAAAATACCAAGACTCTTCTTTGTACCACTGAAGGTGCCAAAAACAAGAAACATGCGTCACCTATAATGGCTGACTTAATGAAGCGGGAAGATACCTTAGATCTTAGGTCGGGTTCAACAACTAATCCCATTTCAAGTTCAAAAACCACTACTAACCCTGACAACACCACTAGTAAAACTCCAGAGATCATTACTCAAAACACCACCACTGAAAATGCCAACACTCCTCAAAATACCACCACTAAAAATACCAAGACTCCTCTTTGTACCACTGAAGGTGCCAAAAACAAGAAACATGCGTCACCTATAATGGATGATTTAATGAAGCAGCAAGATACCTTGGATGAAACTCAAGTAGCCATGGACACTACTCAGAAGGAAGTTCTTACTTTTATTAAGACTCTGACAAAGCATTTAATCACCAGAGCAGCGTCATCGTCAAATGGAAAAAGCTAAGAACACAACTGCCGACGGTGCCAACACGTCAAAAGCTAACACTCAAGCAGATGATGAAGTACATGTTATCACAGACCGTGTACCAGAAAAGAGTCAACAACAATAAAAAAATTTCACTCGTGAAGATCTTGAAAGGCTCATGCAAAATCGTGGAATGGAAAATTCATCTTCATTCCACCAACATAAACCCCCTTACACAATTGAAATCCATAGGATTGTACTTCCAAACGGGTATTCTTCTTCTCCATTCTCATTGTACGATGACACCGGGAATCATCGAGAACATATTTATCATTTCTTGGAATCATTAGGAGTATATGAATATAACCAAGTATCGCATCTCAAGGAATTCTCCAAATCTCTTACCGGAAGAGCTTACACCTGGTACAACAATCTCGCCCCCAACAACATCTCCAGTTGGTCTCAGATGGTCAATGCTTTTTACAAAAAGTATTTCTTCGTCTCTGAAGAAATATCTCTCTCGAACCTGGGAAGAATGTTCTAGAAGAACGACGAGCACCCCAATGAATACGTAAAGAGGTTCAGAACACAAGCTCTCGACTTCCATGACTAGAATATAAATGAGCAACAATTGGTGGAACTTTGCATTAATGGTATGATTCTGGTTATCAGGCTTTATTAGAAAATTTACGATTTCAAATCTTCTTTGAGCTACACGAGGCCTCCAAAAGATCAACAACAACCGCTCCAGCCTTGTTAGAAAGAACGAGGCCCGCCAGAGAAGAAACATGGAGATACCCGTGGAAGTAGACGTCTGGTGAACAATCAATATTCTACCCAACACTCAACATATATTGTTACTGGGGAAGGAGTCAAGAGGAAGGCAATTTATCAATCAACTTCGCAGACTAAGTGTGTTGCGTCGACTCCAGCAACAGTCCCAATATCAACTCAAGTATAAGGCTCGGCCGAGACTTCGCGTCAGCCATGACAAACCAAGATATATCTGACAATCCCATATTCCCTTTCCCATAAAGGAGGTCTACGAACTATTGGAATTTTGGGTACAAAACGAAGCTATCAAGTTACCACCTGTGCGACATCCACCCACTGAAGAAGATATGTCAAATCCAAAATATTGTCACTTCCACAGATTTGTCAACCATCCCACCAGCGAATGCAATTGGTTTAAGGCGTATCTTCAGAGAAAAGATCGACTCCGGAGAGCTACGCTTGGGGACGTAAGGCATCCACAAATATTCCCTCCCAGTTAGGAGCTTCACTCTCTCCGGGGACTCAGTAAAAAAAAAAATTCCTTTCCATGATGAAGTGCATATGTGAGCTTCTTTACTTTTCAAAGGCAAACGAAAAGATATTTTTACCGCCCTCAATCGTGTTGTATCGGGTAAGCGTCTACTCTTCGTTGAAAGTGATACTGCATATCCCAGTCTTTTTCAGACGTGATCATCCGACACAATGAGAAGCCTAGATGGGGACTTCTTACTACTGCTAGCCTCAAGGACACCGAGTTCGATAATACAATAATCGATATAGGCACCGATGTCAATATTATCACCATTAAGACTCTGAGATCTGCTGGAATTTCCAGGCACGAAGCTTTGCAATCGCCGACTGTGATCTAGAATTCTAAAGGGAAGTCCAGGAGTGCTTACGGCTACATCACTCTTGAGGTAAAAATTGGTGATACCCGAACACATGCCAAGTTTCATTGTCAAAGATAATCCAAGTTATGACATGATACTGGGACGCCTGTGGGTTCGTAACAAAAAAATGGAAGCAAGTGTATCTCCTTCATCGACGTTAACACCTCCAAGACTCTCAAACAATCCATCAAATCCCGAAGATTCCCTATCAAATGAATTTTACCGCATAATAAATCTGGATGTGAAGCAGTTACCAGAAGAGGATATGGCATCATATGTTCGAAAGCTTTGCACACAAGTAAGTCACATCCAACAACCTCCTTTGCAACCAACAATCCCACGTCCTATCAAAGCTTGGGGACTTGACCCGGATATCAACCCTACTCTGACTCGGCGATGTCCATGGGAAGTTGATCCTTTTTAAAAATATATAAAATGTGTATGATTGTCTTTACTGGAGATAAGAAAATTAGTAACCCGGTTATTCAAAAGACATGTCTTGAAGTTGAGGAGCCTAAACCCAGCGCCTTCCATGTCGGAGATATGGTGAAAAAGATAACAACCTCTCCTGAAGAAGAGTCATATCTCATCACCGAAATATTAATCGGCGGTTACTACAAGCTTGTCAATACTGACAAGTCAGAAGGGGTGATCATACATGGGAAGTGGATAACAACTCACAATGTTTAAGGTATTTTACCACCATCCCCCTTTATTTTCCTGTTTTATGCAATATTTATAATTCCTCCAAAATGTTTGCAATATCTTGCATTCGTACTTAGGATTTCAATTCATTCATTCAATCAAGCAAAGTATTGTTTCTTTTCAAAAAAAATATATCCTTGAATATTATTCATAAAACTCTATCTACTCAAAAATCCCAAAATAAAACCACAAAAAAGCTATATATCTCAAAACCTATGAGAACTTAGGAAAACCTAGAAAAAATCCTTGAAAACGGACTCTGCGCCTTCAACATATTCCTTCTTCATTTGCTCAAGCGCCTTAGTTGGAAGCTTCAACTCTTGAGAAATTATACAACTTCACATTTATCCTTGGAAACCGTCTCCAAGCTACAAGATACACCTTTCTCCTGCAAATACTTTTCAATAGCTTCTAAATGACGATGAAGCCAGACGACATTAAACTCAGCTCTTTCAGCCTCCTCCAAGGCATCCTTCCAGTCTTGAAGAACTGTCTCAGAGATTTCTGTACGGGGAATAACAATCATCTCATTCACAGTTAGCAGCAGTGCAGACATATTCCTCTCCAAAGTAAGATAATTTCATGATTACCTACGAAAAAATGGCCAAACTTCTTCCATATCTTGGTGTACATCTCATCATGGTCAGAAGGAACAGTAAAACCCCCAATGCACACATGTTTGTATCGAATCCTATCAAACTTGAAGTCGAATCTAACTTCAGTATTTGGATACTCAAATGGAACAATCTCCACCACATCATCATTCTGTACAACAATACCACTCGGAGTGCTTTCTCCAATAGTCGCATTAAGAGGAACCTGTTCAAGATTCTTGGTTAGAGAGGAAATATCACAAGAAATATAGTTCCGAGATATTGTAAAGTAAACTTACTTGAAGCTGCGACAAGCCATTAGAAGAAAAAGGCATCTCATAATGTGTCTCGACACAAAATTCTCCATCTTCAGCTCTAGATTCTTCAATTTCTTCAGTCTGGAATGATTTTTTAGGTTTATTGTCATCTCGGCCTTATTCTTCGGTACTTCCAACTACAACAATACTTCTTGATGCTAGAGTATCTGTGTTGCTAGTCATCTAAGAATAACGATTATGCGTAAGAATCGAAGATCATTAAGGTTAGAAAGAAATCCTACAAATCAAGACTTTTCAAAAGGAATTCTACTTACATATTAAGGTGTTGAGGAGGCAATGACAGATGGGACACCAAACTTGAAAGGTTGAACACTCAAGTCACCTTGATGAGATACTCCCTCATACTACACAAATATACTTATCAAGTGGAGATATAGATTTATTTCATACAGAAATAAAAAGTAAAAGGAAACACAAGGCGCTTACCTTCTTCCAAGGACGTTCTCCACTTCCAGGCATTATTACCCTTAGTATTTTGTCCCCAGACTGAGGAGCAACGCTCGCTACAATATTAGATGCAAAGTGCTTTGGGAACCACAACTACAAGAAATGGATCAAACATTCAATCACTGAGTAAAAGAAAATAATTAAACAGACAATGATTTCAGATACATGTGTCAAGTTAATGATCGAATCGCGTCTCGAAGTAATTTTTAAGTTCGGCCGATCTACTAACTCTTTCTCAGAAGGTTCACTGTGTACCTCAGAAGGCTCACCACACATGAATTCCTTAAGAAGGCTAAATTGTGCATTCCAAAAACTAGCGTATTCATTTGTAACACATCCTCTTCTATCTTCCTGGAAGAAAGCAATACTTCGACTAGGAATGGTATGGGCACCCTTAGATCGCTAAAGCTCGTCTATAGGAGGCGCCTCGGTATGGAAGTAAGGAATAGAGTAATCAAATCCCATTTTCCGAGCTGCCCAATAATTATAACTCTGCATGATATACTCATCGGAGCGAACAACAAGAATATATACTGGAGTGAAACTAGTCACAAAAGTGGCCTCGCCAGCTGTAGCAATATTACCCTCATCATTCGGGCCAGAACATAGAGTAATACCAAAACTCTCAGCAAAAAAATCGTTAGAATCACGTGTGGAATCCTCAAACCCCAAGGTATGTAATTCACCTTTTTATCATTGTCTATTAAGCTAATAAAACTAAAAAAAAAAGGTTTCTTCTTACTCCTACAGAGTATTCTAGCATACTTTATTTCTGTACTTGGGAAAGAGGGCTTGGTCTTCGGTGCATATTCAGGAAAATATTACCATAACTAGGTTTGCATAAACATAACATGGATAAGAGACTCCACCTAGGCATGACTGTTGGAAAGCCTCATATCACGAATGAAAGAATCAAAATGAAAGTATAAATAGCTTAGAAAAAAATTACCGAGAGGAAGGGTCTTTCCACTAGCAAGCATAACAGCAAGCGGAACAAGTGCATATTTCAACTGACCTCCAGGAGAGTCTTCAAACACATCTCTGGAAAGCCAGAGTATGAGAAAGCAGCAATGTACAAAGGATTGTCAACAGAAAGGCCGTCAACATTTGTACTTCAACTACACTATTAGTCGATCCAAGCTGAATAATTCTTGTTATTGCAACGATCAAACTTCCGTAGAGCTATTATTTTCTGAATAAGGATGGCACCATTTTTCTTGTCCTCGGCAGACCAGTCAAGTGGAATACTACCAACAACGGGCATTTGCATCAAAACTGCCACGTCCTCCTAAGTGATGGTTAATTCAACCCAAGCGCATGCTGCTGAATGGTATGGACCGCACCAACGAGAAACAAATACAAGCACACCCTTCATGTCCTTATTAAGTCTCAAAATCTCAGACACTCACACAACATGGAGTATCTTGGCATTTTCTGATTCACTTGAGGATTCTCCAACATAACTTTAGACCATTCTTTACATTCAGGCAAAAGGATTTGGAATATCTTAAAATCAATAAATGAAGGCCTATGTTCTCTTCTCTGCAAACAACACCTAACAATACCTCGCAGATAAATACTCTGAAGCTGATGATGACTATTGATGTTCGGAATAAAATTTCCAACATAACCAGGGCAAACATCCTTTGCAAAAACACCATCAAAGAACTCATCATGAATAATGGGAACATCGTCTAGAAGAATCACACCAGAGTTTTCGCTTCCACCATGGCTAGAAGCAGCGGTAGCATTATCATCATGAGCCTTAGACATCTACAACAGGTTCAAATAATACATCCACAACTGGGCAATCATGAACAAGGTTTGGTTCTATTTTTACGTATATACAATACTGATATGCAAATAAATGCTTATATATGTAAATTAGAACCAGTAAAAAATAAAAATTACTACCAACTCTAGCGTACCTGGTTAAAGCTCGACAGCGCTACAGTGAAGCCAATGAATAATTAGCACAATCAGAGACAACAATTGTAGAATTAGAGCTCACCTGCAAGAGGGGATCATTACTTAGTCAATAGTATACTTATGCAATTGAGAAAACATAGGTAACTGAGCTAGTGAGTTAATACTCACATAAAAAAAAGAAAGATGAGTGTTATCTCACGTAAAAAAAAAACCTTTTTTTTGCGTGAACAAGCATTCACGTCAAAAATAAATAAATATGCTGAACATGAAGAACTCAAGTAAGAAAAAATAAATAAATAAAAAAAATACCGGAGTTTGACCGGAATTATTACCGGCAGCGACTACGGATCACCGGCGGGAGGAAATGGAATTGTTGCTGCTGTTGTTGCTGGCGGGAAGAGATAGGAGGCGTTGGAAAATATTGGTCGTGACAGGAGAAAAAGAATAATAAGGGTTTGCTCTCTTTTATAGTAATTGGTTTCCAAATTTAGGTCAAACAAGGATTTCCTTTTGGAACCATAGCCCCGTATCGTGCACGGGTCAATTCTAGTCTCTCCATCATGCAAATCAGTCACGCCTTACTAATTTATGCTCCCTAGGCGATGCCCTATCATTCTACAAGCGCTACTACACCAACTACATCTTCTTCAAGAACTATTCAACATCATTGAGCGTAATCGAATATGAATTTCTGGTAATATCTGACAACTAAGACTTGTTGATTTATTTCGTTTACGAACAGTAAAATAAAAATCACCATCTAGTGCTTACCACGAAACATTAATGTTTCGCGCTAAACAGGGGACTTAATGTTGATGGTGGATTTTTAATAGACACATTTTTGTGTCTAAATTGTGCTCAATTCTTTATTCTACTAGTGCTTGATTTTGTACTTATTATGGGTTTTTATGTCTTTCTAGGTATTTTTGAGAAATAAATATTTGTGGAAAAATCGGCTCAAAAAGTTTTTAAAGGCACCCAGAAAAATTACTAAAGGCACACGTAAGAATTGATAAAGGCACCCACCAATTGGATTACGGGCACCCCTTTTCTTAATTCAAATATGAAAAGGGAGGGAAAGTTATCTTTACGTGAGGAAGAGTATCCGCGTTGGTTCAAGTACGAGAATAATGGGATTTTAATGATGTTTTCGATATCTAAAGGAAGAAACAATCAAAAGAAGTGGAAGCACGTCATTCATGAGGGCTGCATGCCGTGAAACAAGCTAGAAAAAAAGATTCAGGCTTAATAAATGCTATTAGGGTTCCCCAAACTTAAAAATAGCAAAGAGATCAAAGAAAAATCAAGCCAGAGAGTGAGAAAAAATCCAGAAAAAAAGAAAAGAAATTTTGCTGGTGAAGAAGAAGACGAAGAACATAAGGCACCAGAAAACTGTCATTGATTATGTCGCGTATTGTTTCATATTTTAAGAGCGTCCAGGAACTGTACTTTATTGCTTATGTTTTCTATTCTTTTCATCCAAACAGAGAACACAGCTTGCAACAATTATCACCGTATCAAACCTTCTGTGTTGTTTTTATTTTTTCTTTGTAAATACTTTTTGTGCTATGAAAAATTATTTTGAGAGTGTTTCCAATATGATGAGCTAATCACCATCATTGGGGCGACGGAGGAAGCTATTTTTCCAATAATAAAATGGTAATTCTTATTTTATTGATTGTTTCCAATTCTTTTATAATTATTTGCTTTGAATTAAATTTGGAAAAGATGATTTTTATCAATTAGTTGTGTTTTCTTTTGATGGGTCATGCTGAGTCTAGAGTTTTTGATGTCTCATACTTTTGATTAACAACTAATATTTTGGAAATCTAACTTTGGCAATATTTTGAATAAATTGAATATATGAATTGCAAAATAATTATTAATGTTTAATTACTTGAAAATTGGCTAATGGTGGAATCCTCAGTCTCAGTTCTTTCCGCAATTCTTGAATCAATTTTACTTTAATTTTCTTTATTTTTAGTATTAAAAAATATGTTTAAAAATCAAATCCTTACAAGTCTGAGTATCGAATCTTTTACCACTATTTCTAAAACAAATTAACTTTTGGAGCCGCCGACGCGGATTTCTCCTTAGGTTTAGAGTCTTAGATTTATTTTTAGGTTTTTATTTTTGTTTTTAGTATTATTTTTACTTTGTTATATTTTACGTTTCTTTGGGTGTTTATCTTTTTGCTACAGTTTTTGGATTTTGGATTAAAAGGATATTGAGCCAAAGACTTTGATGATTAAAGACTTGGAGTTAAAGTTAAAGCTAAAAAAACGGAAAAAAAGACAAAGAATTTTATTTTTAATTAGATTTTATTTGTTTCTTTTTTTTAGAAAATTTTATTAGGAATTTTTTATTATTTCTATAATTTTTCTTTTATTTTGGACACTTTTGGACTTTATTTTGGGACTTTGGACATTATTATTATTTTTAAACCCTACGGAAAGGTAATTTAAATATAAACTGCAACAGGGAAGGATGACAATTACGATAGTGTCTCGGCCCCTCGCACAGAAGTCGGTGGCCCGAGTCGACTACAGTCGATTCATCCCCTGTCTGGTATGGGAGGTAAGACTCGATCAACCCACGAATCCCATGCAAGTGGGTTTACTGTATTCCTTCGTATGCATATATGTTGAGGAACTAAATACGGAATTATTTTCTAGTAAAGGGAAAGAACTGGCCATACAAGATAAGGACTCGGATTTCATCACCGTTTCTTTCTTGCCCGCTTTAGGAACATGTTACCAAACGCGAACCTAAGCTTAAAATTTTGACTTGGAAGAGACCGATAGAGTAACGAGCTTATAGGAAACTCATTCAAAAAGACTGTATTGGTTACTTTGTTATCCTAACTCAAAGTTCAGGAAAATTATTTTAAGTTGATTAGAGCCGCCTTGTAACCCAAGGAAACGTTCCCGAAGAGACAGGGTTATCAAAGCTCCTAAGAGCTTATCCTGTTTCTGTTCGACTTAATCTAATTCGGATTGTTCTAAGAGGTTTGTTAAAACGGTAGCTGGTCTAGAAAAAATCTAAGTGGAGCCATCATGCTTTTTGTTTGCTAGATTCAATAAGTTTGATTTGGTTGATTCAGCCTTTTGTGATTGTTTACAATTCCCTTCCAATTCGGATTTATTTTTTTAGTTTTTTTAGTGTATGCCAAGACCGCTTGAAAACATCACTGAGAGAGCTTGGAAAATAGACACTCTAGATCGTTTGATTAGTGAAAAACCTAGTAGTTTTGTCCTTGGAAAAAAGGACCTCGAAGACTCTTCTTTTGAGGGCCCTGTTTTTGGAAATTTCAATTTTGAGAACTTGACATTGGGTAAAGAAGTTACTTCTAGTCCTTTGATAGCGCCAGCAATGGCAACTTTAAAAGCTTTGTTGAACCCGACAAGGACTTCTCGTCCATCATGTATCAAGTTAGCTGAAACTGAAGCAAACTATGAGTTGAAACCTGGGACCATACCGATGCTCCCAATCTTCTTAGGGAAACAAAATGAAAACCCATGTTTCCATGTTAGGGATTTTAAGGAAATATGTAGTACCATCAGGATTAAAGACCTAGATGACGATGCATTGAAACTTAGATTCTTTCCTTTTTAACTACGAGACAAATCCAAATCTTGGCTATATAGTTTGACTTCTGAGTCAATTGAAACCTATAAACAACTTACATCTGAATTTTTCCAGAAGTTTTTCCCTAGACACAAAACATCATCTATTAAGCAGCAGATTTTCATATTTTCTCAACAAGAGGGAGAATCTTTATATAGGTATTTGGAAAGGTTCAATGACTTATTATCACAATATCCTCATCATGGTTTAAAAAAAGTAAGGCTAGTTCCGATCCTCTATGAGGGTTTACATTATTCGACAACAACCATGGTTGAGTCTTTTATGCACAGGTGGGTTTGAAAATAAAACTATCGATGGTGCGATGACATTTTTGAATGAAATCGCCGAAAAAACCCAGCAGTGACAGTAGGGAGGCCCGGAAAACAATTCTTCTAAGTAGAGGAAATGTCAATAGGGTAGAAGGATCTTTTGAATCAGATGCCAAAATAGCAGTTATATCAAAAAGGTTAGAAGCTTTAGAATTGAGTCAATCTAATTGTGGAATTGAGCCGAAATCATTTTGGGAAGGACAGACTGTTGAAGAGCAAGCCCATGCTCTTTATAATAACACTAGATTTGATAATCATCAAAAGTTTGACCCTTATTCAGAAACCTATAACCCTGGTTGGAGAAACCATCCTTACCTTTCTTGGTCTAAGGGCCATAGTCAAGGTCAGTCTAGTAATTCTAAGGTTCCCCCAGGATTTCGTTATACTGAGAATCCTTCAAGACCGACACAATTTCAGAATCCGATAGATAAGACGATCATGAGTTTAGCAGAGTCTGTCGCCTCATTAACTCAGAACACTAAAGATTTTCAGCAGTTTGTCAACCAAAGTTTACGAGAAAATCAAAAGATCATTCATGCTAATAGTCAGCCTATTTCCAATTTAGAAACCCAGGTTGGTCAAATCTCCGAGTCTTTGAGGAAGAGAAAAAGGAAAGTTCCCTAGTCAACCACACCCCAATCCTAGAGGAGTTCATGAAGTATCTTCTGGTGAGAAATCATCAAATCATGTGAATGCAATTAGAACCCTTCAGAATGGTAAAGTGGTAGACAATAAGGTAACCATGCCTGATAGTAAACATATTGTAGTTCACCCTTATGAGACAGTAGCTGAAGAGACTGACGAAGTCTCTAAAGAGCCCGATGTAGCTCCTCATAAGCCATATTTTATGCCTAGATCCCCATTCCCACAACTGTTAGCACCAACAAAGAAGGAATCCAACTTTAACGACATATTAGAGGTTTTTAAGCAAGTCATTATCAACCTTCCATTATTAAATGCAATTAGGCAGATTCCTACTTATTCCAAGTTCCTTAAGAATATGTATACTCGAAAGCGAAAGCATAGTCTACAAAAGAAAGCCTTTTTAGCTAGTCATGTGAGTTCAATTATCCAGAACAATACAACTCCTAATTATAAAGACCCAGGGTCCCCAAATATTTCTTGCACAATAGGTAACTACCATGTTGAGAAAGCGTTACTTGACTTAGGATCTAGTGTGAACTTACTTCCGTACCATGTGTACCTCCAGCTAGGACTAAGTGATTTGAAACCTACTCAGATAACACTGCAATTAGCTGATACGTCTGTGAAAATTCCTCGTGGTGTCATAGAGGATGTTCTTATTGAGGTCGATAAGTTTATTTATCCAGTAGATTTTGTTTTCCTTGATACCCAACCTGTCTCTGACCTAGAGAATCAGATACCTATGATATTAGGTCTCCCATTTTAGTTACATCTAAATGCGATCATTAACTGTCGAAATGGTATTATGAACTTATCTTTTGTTAATATGACTATTGAGTTGAATATTTTCAATATTAGTAAGCAACCACCTGAGCTAGATGACATGTGCATTGAAGAGGTGAACATGATAGGTACATTAGTTCAGGAGTAATTACCAAACACTTTGTTAGAAGATCCATTAGAGAAATACCTAGCCCATTTTGGGTTTGATTTTGATGATGCTAGTGTGATTAATGAGGTGAATACTTTGTTAGATTCAACCCCTTTGATAGACACTAGTAATGGATGGAAACCTAAGTTCGAACCACTGCCAGTTTCTAAGTTTACCCTAATTCCTTCTCTAGAAGAGCCTCCTAAGTTGGACCATAAACAACTACCAGATACTCTGAAGTATGTGTATTTAGGCCCATCTGAGACTTTTCCTGTGATTATAGCATCCGACTTGGGTAGTGATGTATGTTTTCGTAGTGGTAAAAAGTTCGATACTCAGACTTGTAAAGATTCGATTTTTAAACCTAATTTTTAATAACTAAAAATAAAACAGATTAAAGTAAAATTGATTTCAAATTATGGGAATGACTAAGACTAAGGATTCCACCATTAGCTAATTTTTCAAGTGATAAAAATATTGCAACTCGTATATTCAGTTAATCCAAAATATTGTCAAAGTTAGGTTTTCAAAATAATAGTTGTAAATCGAAAGCATGAGACATCAAAAGCTCTAAGCTCAGCATGACTCGTCAAAAGAAAACACAACTAATTGATAAAAACAATTTTTTCCAATTTTAATTCAAAGCAAATAATAGTAAAAGAATTGAAAAATAAATATAATAAGAATTACCACTTTATTATTGGAAAAATAGCTTCCTATGTCGCCCCAGTGATGGTGATTAGCTCATCATGTTGGAAACACTCTCAAAATAATTGTTCATAGCTCAAAAAGTGTTTAAAATGAAGAAATAATAATAACACAGAAGATTTGTACGATTATAAACGTTACAAAGAGTGTTCTCTGTGTGGCTGAAGAGAGCAGAACTAAAGTACGGACTCTGGCCGCTTTAGAATTTTGAAGGATAACGCAATGGAATCAACCACTGTTCTCTGGAGCCTTATGTTCTTCGTGTTTTTCCTGGAATTTTTCGGCTGGCTCTGCATTGTTTTTTCTTCGATATCTTTGTTACTTATAGGTTTGGGGAACCCTAATCCATCATACTTAATCAATAAGGACACAAAGAACAATCTCAAACCAACTCAAATTACTTGTAAATCTGATTCAGGGACAAACTCCCTTTTCCGGCTGTGACATGAATTTGCATCCATATTTCACGAGAAAAAATCTCACGAATAGCGTGTGTTGATCTTATTTTTTTTTCTCTTTTACTTGGGTAACTCAGAATCACCCCAAAATCCCTTAAAATCCGTTCCACATAAACTCAGAATCTTCACATCATAATGAATGTTACTACCCGCCATTTTTGAATTTTGAATTTAAAGAAGGGGTGCCCCCAATCCAACTGGTGGGTGCCTTTATTAATTTTCATGGGTGCCTTTATCATTTTTTTAGCCGATTTTTCCACAAATATTTATTTCTTGAAAATACCTACAAAGACATAAAAATACATAATAAGTACAAAATCGAACACTATCAAAATAGATAATCGAACACAATTTAGACACAAAAATGTGTGTCAAATACCCTCAAACTTACTATTTCCTAGTCCTCGAGCAAATCTAATCTAGAAATAAAATAAAATCCTAACTCACTTTCACAAGACTACATTTAGCATATGTAATAAGCCTTTAAACCCCTAGGTGTCCCTAGTGGACGAGTTTTGTCTCGTGAGGGTTTACAAGAGGTATACCCATAAAACCTTTACTCCAAATTCTAGCTACTCGTGAACGATTGAGGATAAACACTAAACCATCTATTTAGTTTGGCATACTAAATTCTTCGACTCTGGGAATCATTACCCTATATGAGTCCAATTGATGTACACGAGTTTTTACTTAGGCGTACTAAAATTCATATATAACAAAACAAAGCTCTACTCATATAGTCGTTCAACCACAATACTCAGAATCTATCAAAGTTCAATCACATGAAAAGCTTTAGAAGATGGATGTGGGCAATATAAAGTTTGCGCATGTTGACTAAGGTGAACGGTGTTTCCCATATTTTTCTGAAGGTCAGTACCAGGATAAATCCTAATGGATTGAGATATGCTCTTACTGTTCTTAATCATTATACTAATATCGATTCAAATGGTATATACAAGGGTCTCAGCAATCGATTTATTGAAAATAAAACAATTATAAATATATTGACAACATGATTAGATCAAACTGAATCCAAGAACGTTGTCCTTATCATCATCTTACATGATAGTTCCCATGGATCCTGCGTTCCACGCTTGCTTAGGCGACGGAGACAGGGAGAACACACACATATTGCTATCAAAGTGTCAATACTCGATTTTTTTTAATAAAATAAAATATAAAAATGGGGATTGATCTCAAACATTCTATTTCATCTTGGCGGTGATAACAATTTGATACTGGTGCCCCACCAAATCACTTAGAGAAACACAAAAATTGTAAAAAATAAAAACATAAAGTGATATGGTCGAGATAGACTCCGAGATATGTTGACAAGTATCATGTTATTTCTAACAACTGAACTATGTCCTTTTATAAATAGACCATTTAATTGGGCACACCAATTCCTATAGAAAAAGAGCTAAGTTTCCATCTACCTAGAATGGTTAGTGTCATCCTGAATTATTCACAAGCTTCTAAATTTTGGAGTTTCATATTTCATTAAATGTTTCTCCCTTACCCCCAAACTTAAATTTGACATTGTCCTCAATGTTCTAAAGATAAATGATTAAAAACATGAACAAGGAGAAACTTTTACCAATCGAAGGAAATGAGTTAACGAAAGATTTTACCGTATCGCATGAGCATGGGTTACCTCCCAAGAAGTGTTAGGTTTAAAGTCTTCAGCCAGACTAAGAAAGAATTAGTCACCTCATAAAATCATATAACAATAGTCGGAACAAATGTGGGTCATCTGAATCAAATAGTGCTATCACAAATAAGAGGAAACTGCAACATGCCAAGAAAATAAACAAACCGAGAACACCCTTATCTAGTTTTTTGTTTAAGAGAACTACTTCTAGCTGTGGTTCAGGTTCATGCTCTATAAAATGGTCTAGATAAAATATTTTTATGGGATGGATTTCCTCGTAGGCAGGATCAACAGGATCAGGTTGTAAAGTCTGAAATAATTCAACTAAGAACTTAGAAGCACATAATAATAACCTGAATAATTATGGATCCTCAAAGTCAATCAGATTTGACTCACACAATTGACTACTATGAAGGTGGTCATTCTTAAGCAAATGTGTCGATTCTAATTCCCTAAAGTAATTAGGTTTTTTCTCTAAACTTAATAACCGACACATTTGAAATTCATACGTTCCCACATATGGAAGAAAATATTTTGGTGGGAAAACAAAGTCAATCTTGGTATTATCGCCTAGGTAAACCACATCGACCATATGATGGGTTTCTAACAATTGAACTTCTTTCTGGACATCAGCAGGCTCAGGAAATATAGTTTGAAGATAGTCTTGTAAAATGGTAGAGGTGCAAACGTCAAGTCCCAAGTTAGGGACTTTAAGTAGGGATACTTAAAAATTACAAGAATCATCGATACCCCCAAACTTAGGGTGGACTTTACTCTCAGATAGACTAAAAACTATTGGTTGGATTCTAGAGTCTTTAAGGTCAGAACTACACTCAGCTTCCTCTATATAAGGAAATAAGGTGGACTTATAAACTGGTAGAAGTTCAGACTCAGTTTCCATATATTATAAGTGTCCATCAAAGGTGCAAAATCTAACAAATATTCACCTCATTAATAATACTAGCATCGTCAACATCAAATCTAAAGTGGGATAGGCATTTCTCTAATGGATCTTCTAACAAAGTGTTTGGTAATGAATCCTGAACTATTTTTCTTATCATGTTTACCTCTTCAATGCACGTGTCATCTTGTTCAGGTGGTTGGTTACTAATATTGAAAATATTCAGCTCAATAGTCATATTACCAAAAGATAAGTTCATAGTACCATTTCGATAGTTAATGCTCGCATTAGATGTAGCTAAAAACGGGCGACCTAATATCACATGTATCTGATTCTCTGGGTCAGGGACAGGTTGGGTATCAAGGACAACAAAATCCATAGGATAAATAAACTTATCGACCTCAATAAAAACATCCTCTATGACACCACGAGGAATTTTCACAGACCTATCAGCTAACTGTAGTGTTATCTGAGTAGGTTTCAGATCACCAAGTCCTAGATGGAGGTACACATGGTACGGGAGTAAGTTCACACTGGCTCCTAAGTCAAGTAATGCTTTCTCAAAACGGTAGTTACCTATTGTGTAAGAAATGGTTGGGGAACCTAGGTCTTTGTAATTATGAGTTGTATTGTTTTGGATAATTGAACTCACATGACTAACTAAAAAGTCTTTCTTTTGTACACTAAGCTTTCGCTTTCGCGTACACAGATTTGTAAAGATTCGATTTCAAAACCTAATTTTTAATAACTAAAAATAAAACTGATTAAAGTAAAACTGATTTCATATTACGGGAAGGACTGAGACTAAGGATTCCACCATTAGCCAATTTTTCAAGTGGTAAAAATCTTACAAACTCGTATATTCAGTTTATCCAAAATATTGCCAAAATTAGGTTTTCAAAATAATAGTTGTAAATCGAAAGCATGAGACATCAAAAGCTCTAAGCTCAGCATGACTCATCAAAACAAAACACAACTAATTGATAAAAACCATTTTTTCCAATTTTAATTCAAAGCAAATAATAGAAAAAAAATAGCTAACATGTTGATAAGAATTACCACTTTATTATTGGAAAAATAGCTTCCTCCGTCGCCCCAGTGATGGTGATTAGCTCATCATGTTGGAAACACTCTCAAAATAATTGTTGATAATCTCAAAAAGTGTTTACAATGAAGAAATAATAATAGCACAAAAGATTTGATACGCTTATAAACGTTATAGAGAGTGTTCTCTTTGTGGTTGAAGAGAACAGTAACTAAAGTACGAACTTTGGCCGCTTCAGAATTTTGAAAGATAACGCAACGGAATCAACGACTGTTCTCTGGAGCCTTATGTTCTTCGTGTTCTTCCACCAACAGATTTTTTCTCTTTCTTCCTGGAATTTTTTCGGCTGGCTCTGCATTGCTTTTTCTTCGATATCTTTGCTATTTATAGGTTTGGGGAACCCTAATCCATCACCTTAATCAATAAGGACACAAAGAACAATCCCAAACAACCTCAAATTACTTGTAAATCTTATTCAGGGACAAACTCCCTTTTCCTGCTGTGACATGAATTTGCAGTCATATTTCACGAGAAAAAATCTCATGAATGACGTGTGTTGATCTTATTTTATTTTCTACTTTACTTGGGTAACTCAGAATCACCCTAAAATCCCTTAAAATTCGTCCCACATCAACTCAGAATCTTCACAACGTAATGAATGTTTTTTCCCGCTATTTTTTAATTTTGAATTTAAACAAGGGGTGCCTCCAATCCAACTGGTGGGTGCCTTTATCACTTTTACTGGGTGCCTTTACTAATTTTCCTGGGTGCCTTTATCACTTTTTGAGCTGATTTTTCCATAAATATTTATTTCTCGAAATACCTACAAAGACATAAAAACTCATAATAAGTACAAAATCGAACACTATCAAAATAGATAATCGAGCACAATTTAGACACAAAAATGTGTCTATCAGATAGTAACCAGGAAAGTAGGCTAGTGACCGTGCTTCAAGACAATAAGGAAGCTTTAGGGTGGACCATTGGAGACATTAAGGGTATAAGTCCTACTGTTTGTATGCATCAGATTCATTTAGAGGATGAACCAAACCATCTAAGAAGATGCAACGTCGACTTAACCCTAACATGAAAGAAGTAGTTCGAACTGAGGTGCTTAAGTTGTTAGATGCGGGTATTATCTATCCTATCTCAGACAGTAAGTGGGTTATCCCCATTCAGGTTGTTCCCAGGAAATCAGGTATCATTGTAGTCTAGAATGATAACAATGACCACGGGGTGGCGTGTTTGTATTGACTATAGAAAAATGAACAAGGTCACAAGGAATGACCACTTTCCCCTTCCTTTCATCGATCAAATGCTTGAGAGATTAGCTGGACATATACACTATTGCTTTCTAGATGGTTTTTCTGGTTATAATCAGATTGTTATTGCCCTAGAAGACCAAGAAAACTACTTTTACCTGTCCCTTTGGTACCTTTGCATATAGATTCATGCCTTTCGGGTTGTATAATGCACCCGCTACTTTTCAGGATTGTACGATGAACATGGATGATTTTTCAGTATTTGGGTCATATTTTGATGAGTGCTTGCATTTGACATTAATATTGACTAGGTGTAAGGAAAAGAATTTAGTGCTTAATTGGGAAAAATGCCATTTCATGGTTCGATCAGGAATTGATTTAGGGCATATCGTATCTTCTAAGGGTATAGAGGTAGACAAAGCCAAACTTGACCTTATTAAGACTTTACAGGTTCCCAAAACTGTATGAGATGTTAGGTCATTCTTAGGGCATGCAGGTTTTTATCGTCAATTCATTAAGGATTTTAGCTAGATTTCTAGACCTTTTTGCAATCTGCTTGCAAAAGATGTTAAGTTTGTTTTTGATGATGCTTGTTTAGAGGCTTTTGAGAATCTTAATACCTTACTCACTACCGCCCCCATAGTCCAGGCACCTAACTGGAACCTACCCTTTGAGATAATTTGTGATGCTTCAGATTATGTTATTGGTGTTGTGTTAGGTCAACGAGAAAATAAATTACTTCATGTGATTTACTATGCTAGCAAAACTCTGAATGATGCCCAACTGAACTACACCACCACAAAGAAGGAACTGTTAGCCATTGTTTTTTCCTTAGACAAGTTTAGATCATATCTCTTAGGTTCTAAGGTTATAGTCTTTACTGATCATGATGCTTTGAAGTATCTTCTGTCTAAGAAGGATACTAAACCTAGATTGATTAGATGGATCCATTTGTTACAAGAATTCTCGCTAGAAGTTAGAGACAAAAAGGGTGCAAAAAATATAGTAGCAGACACTTGTCTAGACTTGTTGTGGATTCCCCTGATTCTCCACTTGTGAGGGATAACTTTCCTGATGAACAACTATTCTTTGTTTCCCAATCACCTTGGTCTGCGAATATAGTGAATTATCTTGTTACTGGTCAAATGCCTCAACACTGGGGTAAACAAGATCGTTCTAGGTTTTTAGCTGAGGTAAAGCATTTCTTTTGGGACGATCCTTACTTGTTTAAGTATTGTCCAGACCAGATTATTATGAGATGTATACCTGAGAGTGACCAGTCCAATATTATTTCCTTTTGACATGATCATGCTTATGGGGGTCACTTTAGACTGCTGCTAAGATATTGCAGTGTGGATTCTACTGGCCGTCGTTGTTTAAAGACTCCCACAGTTACTATGTTGCTTGTGAGCGATGCCAGAAGTTAGGAACCATTTCTCGTAGAAATATGATGCCTTTGAACCCTATTTTAGTCATTGAGGTCTTTGATGTGTGGGGCATTGATTTTATGGGTCCTTTTCCTAATTCTTTTGGTTATTTTTACATCCTTGTTGTCGTAGATTATGTACTTAAGTGGGTAGAGGCGGTTTCGTGTAAAACAAACAACCACAAGGTTGTGGTCCAGTTTTTGAATGATAACATATTTGCACGTTTTGGTACACCGCGAGCTATAATTAGTGAAGGAGGGTCACACTTTTGTAATCGACCGTTTAAGCTCTTGATGAAGAAATGTGGTATTACCCACAAAGTAGCTACCCCATATCACCCACAGACTAGTGGTCAAGTAGAGGTTTCCAACAGGGAGATAAAACGTATTCTAGAGAAAACAGTTAATCCTAATAGGAAAGACTGGTCGTTGAGGCTTACTGATGCCTTATGGATTACTGTACTGCGTTTAAGACCCCCATTGGAATGTCACCCTATCGTCTAGTTTTTGGAAAGGCATTTCACCTTCCCGTCGAGTTAGTACATAAAGCATATTGGGTTGTAAAGCAGTTAAATTTTCACTTGACAAGGCAGGAGCTCACAAGAAGCTCCAACTCAATGAGTTGGAAGAGATTCAGAAAGATGCATATGATAGTGCTAGGGAGTACAAGAACAAAATAAAAATTTTGCATGATAAAAATATTTTAATAAAGTCATTTTCTCTAGGTCAAAAAATTCTTCTGTATAATACTCGTTTGCATCTATTCCCTGGGAAGTTATGCTCTCGGTGGACCGGTCCTTTTGTTGTTCGGAAAAATCCTTTCAAGGTTAATGGTCAGAGATTGAAACCATTTTTAGAGACTTTTCCTACAGGTGATGTTGAGGAGGTCCCTCTGGAGGACCCTGTTTACTCTGATTGACCATCAGGGTTATTTTTATACATTAGTACATTAGTAGATTTTAGTTATTAGGTTTTTATTATATGTCTTATTATCCATAGAAGGACTGCTATGCTTCACCCAAGTACTATCTTTATGACTTACCTCTTTATTCCTCTTTTTACTTATCTATTGGTACTTCTCTTTATTTTGAAACATTGGGGACACTGTTTGATTTAAGTTTGGGGGTAAGGGAGAAACTTTTTAGTGCAATAATAAAAACTCCAAAGTCTAGAAGCTTGTGAACAATTCAGGATGACACTAACCATTCTGGGTAGATGGAAACTTAGCCCTTTTTCTATAGGAATTGGTATTCCTAGCTAAATGGTCTATTCATAAAAGGACAGAGTTCAAGTGTTTGAAATAACATGATATTTGTCACCATATCTCAGAGTCTATCTCAACCATATCACTTTCTGTTTTTATTTTTACAATTTTTTTTTCTCTAAAGGATTTGGTGGGGCACCAGTATCGAATTGTTATCGTCGTCAGGATGGAGTAGAGTGTTTCAGATCAAGCCCCATTATTTTTATTTATCAAAAAAATATTTCGAGTATTGACACTTTGATAGCAATATGTGTGTGTTCTCCCTGTCTCCGTCGCCTAAGAAAGCGTGGAACGCAGGATCCATGATAACTATCATGTAAGATGCTGATAAAGACCATGCGCTTGGATTCAGTTTTATCCAATCATGCTGTCAGTACATTTATAATTGTTTTATTTTCAATAAATCGATCGCTGGGACCCTTGTATATACAAGCTGGGTCGATGTTAGTATTAGGATTAAGATCAGTGGCGAGCGTATCTCAATCCATTAGGATTCATCCTGGCACTGACCTTCAGATAGATATGGGAAACACCATTCACTTTAGTCAACACGCGCAAACTTTATTTTGTCTATATCCATCTTCTAAATCTTTTCATGTGATTGAAATTTGCTAGATTCTGAGTATCGTGGTTGAACAACTATCTAAGTAGAGCTTTGTTTTCTTATATATGAATTTTAGTATGCTTGAGTGCAAACTCGTGTACAGCAATTGGACTCATATAGGGTAATGATTCACGCTGGAAAAGGGAAGTTATTCTCTATTTCGGATTATCAAAGATAAGGCTATTAGTGTTCCCCAAACCTATAAATAACAAAGAGATCAAAGAAAAATCAAGCCAGAAACGTGAGAAAAATTCCAGAAAAGAAAAAAAAATGTTGGTGAAGAAGAAGACGAAGAACATAAGGCACCAGAAAACTGTCATTGTTTCTGTCACGTATTGTTTCATATTTTAAGAGTGCCCAGGAACCGTACTTTATTGCTTATTTTTTCTATTCTTTTCAACCACACAGAGAACACAACTTGCAACAGTTATAACCGTATCAAACCTTCTGTGTTGTTTTTATTTCTTCTTTGTAAACACTTTTTGAGCTATGAAAAATTATTTTGAGAGTGTTTCCAACATGATGAGCTAACCACCATCACTGGGGCGACGAAGGAAGTTTTTTTTCCAATAATAAAATGGTAATTCTTATTTTATTGATTTTTTCCAATTCTTTTATAATTATTTGCTTTGAATTAAATTTGGAAAAAATGATTTTTATCAATTAGTTGTGTTTTCTTTTGATGGGTCATGCTGAGTCTAGAGCTTTTGATGTCTCATACTTTTGATTTACAACTAATATTTTGGAAATCTAACTTTGGAAATATTTTGAATAAATTAAATATATGAATTGCAAAATAATTATTAATGTTTAATCACTTGAAAAATTGGCTAATGGTGGAATCCTTAGTCTCCGTTCTTTCCACAATTCTTGAATCAATTTTACTTTAATTTTCTTTATTTTTAGTATTAAAAATCAAATCTTTACAAGTCTGAGTATCGAATCTTTTACCACTATTTAAAACAACATCAATTTTTGACTAGGGAGAAAATTGTAATATTACCTTTTGCCTAGCTGCGAAAGCGCAAAATAAATATACATAATTCCCTGACAAGCAACGGAATTATGACCACTATTCCTATCCTACATTCTGTAAGAAAATCGAGAAAGGATATTCATCCCCTGGATAAATTATCGATGTAGCTCTTTTTGCATATATATGCATCATAGGAATTTTAGAGTTATATTCAACTAAATCCTTGTTATTTCATGTGCATTTATGCGACCTATTTGTATAAGACATAACATGCTGATTATACAAATTTTTTTTACGAACATTCAGAATAGAAGTTAACCCATATCTGAACAAAAACGCTAATTAGATGCATACCATCTAATTGCAGAGTCGCATCAAGCATAATTTCAAGTTGCAAAATTCCACAGCTGAATCTCTTGAAGATGTTCTGTATGCACTGCATAGAAATTAAGCATAAAATGCTAACAATAAATATCATACAATTGCTAAACTCTAAGCAAGCCATCAATATGGCCACGCCATTAATAAATATCAAAGTTGGTGGTGCATAGCCAATAATCATTGATGCGTCGGAAAACCGACTTTGTTTTACCGAAAGCGCACAATGTTGAAAGATGTAAACGAGAGCAGATACGGTTCGTTCTCACATGGAGTCTGTATTACTTATACTAATTAATTCAAGTAACTTTCGAGTCAAAAGATGTTTTTCCGATTTTTGTAAAGAATTAAACTAATGAATGAATTAAAATTATTTAATAAAGATTGAAATCAATAATAGAAAAACGTTAAGGTTTCGGGAATCCATTGTAGATTAGGGTTCACTTGCGTTCATCACAAAGGGTATCGATTTTACTTGTGCAAAATAGCGAATCTAGCTACTAATACACGAAAGATATTTTGTTTAAGAATCGAAGAAAAGAAATTTTCAAAAAGAATTGTTTGTTCTCAACCTAAGGTAGAATCTCGAAGTACTAGGTATACATGGCATAAATAGTCAAAGAACATTCATAAATCGATTCAAAACAAGGTTTCAACGAGTTCTTCTACTAATCAAACAATGAACTATACGTGGCATAGAACATGAGATATCATTGAGAAAGATAAAACATCGAAAGAGAGACAAAACAGGGACATTAAGTCTTAATAGTTGAAAACCCTAGTTTTGAAACACAAGTAAATTTATCTCTAAAAGTTCATCCTTTCACGCTAACAAAGAGATTTAGCTAGACATGACTTTATTAAAACCATTAAAATTGATTAAGAAAATAATAATTATAATTGAAATCAAAAACGAAATAGAAATAGCTAAACCCTTCTTTACTGTTCACGGCTTCTCCAACTTCAGCGTCAAAGGTGTTCTCGCCTCCAAAAAGTTTTCTGATTTTTTTTTACGTCCGTAAAGTTATATCTCTAGTGAAACTCACGACTTCCTTATATAATGTTTAGTCACCGCCACAATTAGAAATTTAAAACTCTTGATAAAACCACCGACCATATAGACTTTTCGTGTATTATACACACGGGTTTTAGCTCTCTCTCTCTCTTTCAATCAGATCCTATCTTTTCTCGTTCAAGACCCATGTATTCGTGTCTCACTAAAACTCTATATTTTCCCTGACTTCTCTCTCAACCTTGCTTTCCCAAACTCGGCCAGACTCGAACACAATCCAGAAGCACCACAAGCTCGACTCAACTACCATCACAGCTCTCCTCTATCAACCACAGAATCGAGCTCTATTGTCATTATCACCGCCAGCTTCTATTCGAACCATATACTTCATCATCGTAGCATCAAACCAGACCCGAGCTCATACCTACCATCAAACATTCACCACTCTCATCTAAACCATAAACTGACAGCATTCTTCACTTTCATTCTTTGCCTCAAACTCGAACTCCATTATATCCATTAATGGCAGCGAAGAAACAACTTCCATCCCCATCACAGGCCGGGCTCACCATCATAAACCATTCTTTTATTCCTCTTTTCTCACTGGTTCACATCAATACCTTCTTTTTCACTACCAATTCCATCACCACCGAGTAACAGCACCATCATGAACCCAACTATATTCATTCAAATTCAAGAAACACTCACCATCTAGTATCATGATCAATCATGATCAACAGCATCATCAACATCTTCTCTTGCCATTAACTCGAGTCTTCATCAACTGCCAAACATCGTTTTTCATCATTGAATCCTCACTTCAGCTCGTTGATACCCTTAACCATACAACAAACCATAAATTCACGTGAAGATCCCTAACCGTGAGGTAGCCGGAAAGACTCAACCTGAATTCCCTGTTCGAATCAGGGAAGAACAAAGAAGGTGGCCCTTAACCACGAAACATGTGCTTCTAACAATATTTAAAAAACTGGCATCCCTTAGTAATTCTTCAGGTGTCTTTAATTGTTCATGTAAAAACATGTCTTCCCTTAGCGTACAACAGAGTGCCAATATCAGTCGCCCTTGAAATGATAATTTTTTCCTTAGTTCTCGTTTTGCTTATAACTTATTCATACGACCTCAGAATGACTTCATTCTTTCTCCATTGGCTTCGTAATTCAATTATATACAAGATGGAATGTAGAAATCTTGGAATAGGATGAGTTCCACTGGGTCTTTGATAATTCTTCCCTTGTAAAGCTCAATTTCACTTCTTTCAAAGATGCAACCTAACAAAAGACATAAACTACAAAAGGAATAATACACAACAATTCACACAAAGTCTAGCAAACAAGTATAAGGAAATGATACTTAAAACATATAAATTATGAACTTATCAATCATGGCACTAGCAAGTGCTAACCTTGGCAAACCCTAGTCACACTGTCAATATCGTTAGCGCTGGCCATTCCATTCATTCTTCGCTAGATCCATTAGTAGCATATCCCCTCTTTTGTGCGCTAACTTTGCTAGGCCTTACTAGCAATATCATGGTTAGTTCTAGCACAATCCTGAGTCCATAATTCCACAAATTCCTACGAAAAATCAAATCATGTTACATGGGGGGATTATTCATGGGGTTTTGGTCTGGCGGTTATAGGAACATATGGCATGGTAAAACCCCATGGTATGGAAGTTACAAAGTAGTGGTGAAGCTGGAGCAGTTGATGATATAATGGAATCATGGTTTTCCAGAAACTCCCAGGGATAATGGGCGGTTACACCATTATCCCCACGACTTCCACTACTCCATCTCTTTATTACCTCCACTACTTTACAAGGAAAGATACGTGTGTTTCCAAACTATTATAAATAGGCTCCTTAGCCCATTTTAAAAGAAAAACAAGCTTACAATTCTCATAAGCTTTATGATTTTTCTCAAATAGTTCTACAACTCTACACATAATTCAACACACAGAATTCCTTCAACTATCTTTTCTTCCCTCCCCTAAGATCAACCCATTTCCTCTCATTGTGACCGAAGCAGGGCGGAACGGCTATCGTGGTTTAGGATTGCTCTGTACGATTTTGGTTTCCGAATCTAAATAAAGTACTTCTACAATACATTGTTTTTCCTAGAATTTACTTTTAGGTACAAACAGTTGGAATCCTAGTGTTGTTAAGATTTCTGTTATACACTTTTTTTGCTTAGTGTGTGTCTGTTTTAGTGAATACTCTCAAGGACTTAAACTTTGTGGAAACTTTTTTATATGGTGACAAGGACGTTGTTTTGAGAAGATCTGTGTGAGAGGATATTTCTAACTTGAGTCAATTTTACTTTAATCCTAGGATTGTTTTGGGTGACTACAATTCTATACTATCTCCTGCAGATAAGATTGGTGGTGCCGAGGTTAGATTTTTTTCATTATCATGATTTGAGTAATTGTGTGCAAGATGCTCATCTTTTGGATTTACATTATTCTAGTTTTTATTATACTTGGTTTAATAAACAATGAGAGACTAGGATTAGCTTAAAATTTGACAGAATCATGATTAATATGGAATGGGTTGATCAATATGTGGGTTCTAAAGCATATTTTTAAGCTTGTTAATGGATAACCGAATATCCAATATCCGTTCGAGTCCGTACTTGTAGATTGTGGATTTTTTACAAGGCTAGAATTGTAAAATTTCCTTATGCTCAGTAGGAGAAATATAGAAGTATTTGCACACATTTCTAACTTTGTATTAAAATATGAAATAATGTTACACAACTTATGTTCCGCAAGAAAATTAATAATATAGCTACAAGCGTTCTATATTGATCTCGTATCCTCTCTACATATGTATGATATTTATGCCATATCGAACTAATCTCAAGTCGCATAACTTCCATGGCTGAATTCCTTGAACTTGTCTCGAATGTGCATCAATATCCAAACAAGATCCAAATAAGTTATATCCGTGGAATATCTGATGTCTGATCCTCGAAGACGCATCATATCTTAGTGCCATGTTCTCGAAGGCAGGTCTCAATTTGATGATCAGTCCTCATGAACAAAGCCTAATTCCATGACCGATCCTCAAGGAAACGTCATATCTCAATGACCAAGCCTCAAGGACGTGTCACAATCCAACATTCGATCCCTGAGGATGCGCCATGAATCAACAACCATCCCTCGAGGAAGCGACCTTGAAGCCTTAGCCGATCCTCGAGGACGCGTCATGGCATAATGGTTGGTTCTCGAGGAAGCATTCCTAAGTTTGCGGCACTGGACTAATGTCAGCGTCATGCTATTCCTTGCTCCAGCTCAGATCTGGCACTGACACGGAAAGATCCATTTGAGAATAAACTATTGGTTCTAAGCTATCTCTGGCGATAAATCAACAATTCGAAGTGCTTTTATTGTGTATTCTTGATGAACCAGCATTTATATATAGATGTAGGAGGCTTTGTTTGCGAAGTAAGAAGCCCCTTTGACATCTCTTGATCTGCAAAGAATTCTCGACGTGAGAACACAAAGACAAAAGGGTGATCTTTGAATAGGAAAAAGAATGGATCCACAGGGTGCCAAATGTATTGGGTTATTCGATAGAAACCTTTTTCTTTGGAGGATCTATTTCGTGTCTGGTACTGCATGGTTCCACTCTGCAAGAACTCTGAATCATTCTCTTAATTCCCATCCTCTTTATGATAAATGATACGTTTGCCCCGAAATGACCAGGCCCAATAGGGAATATCTCGTGGTGATGGCCTAATGCCAGCTCCACCTTTCTACATGGCGCTATCCCAAGGCTAGCACCAGCTATCCCACAATCTCTCCAAGGGGATGATCCCCAAGGATGCATCCTAACGTTGTCTCGGACTCTCGAGGACGGGACAGCTGATCTGCATCCGGACCTTGGAAGCGCGACCTAGATTTTGTGATCGATCCTTGAGAGAGCGTCATGCTCTTGGTGATGAAGCCACAACCTCTCTTGGATCTTGCCTATTTGCTAGCGCCACGCCCATCCTTAGCATGTTCTCAAGAACAACCAATCAAGCCTACCATGTTTGGTCCTTCAGAACTCTTGCGTAATATTGACTTTGAACAGTTCCAAATTTATGCCATGCTACTTTTAAGCTAATACATGACTACTAAACTTAATATTTTACTAAGCCTGATACTGGTCACTCTACTTAGTTACTTAGTGAACTGAACAACTTGCTTCACTAATTTAGCAGGTTATTAACATGACTTAACCAAAATAGTATTAGTCCATGACTAGACTATTTTTTTACGAGACATCAAATATATCACATGGGGGATTCTCATCGGGGTACTGGTATGGCGGTCTGCGGCAATATGCGACGTGGTAACGCATCCACGACGAGAAGGTAATAAGTAGTGGGACGGTTAGGAGAAGTTGAGAGGATGATGATTAGTGGTCATACATTCCTCCTGGCTTAGCGTACTGACTCCACTACAATCTCCACGATCATCACCTCTCTATCTCTTCACAACTTCTATAACTTACGAGAAATTAGTGTGTTCATGACAAGACTATAAAAATATAGATGGCATCATCTATTCAAAAAAATAAGAACATAACAGAGATCTATCCCAGAGATAATCCAGTTTATAGTCATTAATTCAGTCTTCAACTATACACTACCATTTTTCTATCATACAATAATCTCTCAACCTTCTTTGCTCCCTCCCCTAAGATCAACTCATTATCTCCACCTTTGTGGCCGAAGCAAGACGTGAACGGTCATTACTTGGTTTAGGCTCGTCTTTTCGATTTTGATCTCTGGAATCTACAGGAAGTACTAATTTTAGTACACTGTTTTTTACCCTAAAACAATACTAAAAATTTAGGATATATCTGAAATTTTGGATATCGGATAGGGATACTAATATCTTACCGGATATTTGTTCCTTATTAGTTATGGATACGGAAATACCAATATTGTATTGGATAATTATCCGATATCCGATAACATAAATATATGTATATAAAACTACTATTATAAGTTAAATCTACCTAATTTTGTAACATGTGTTAATGATTTAATTTGAAAAAAAATGAAGGAATGATATATTCATCAAAATTTGTTTGGTGTTACAATTGTGAGTTCACGAGAAGAAAAAGTGATTAAGCACACATGATCAAGTTAGATGATTTTTCTTTTCTTTTAATATAGTTTTCGGATAATTATCGGATATCTTTTAACTTCAACGGAATGTATACGAAAAAACTTTTTTAATATCTATCGGATAATTATGGGATACGAAAATCTGAATATCGTCAATAAATTCGGATATAAAATGACCATTATCCGTTCCGTTAAATACCGTTGACAGTCCTACATATTTTTTTCCTTCTAGAATTCCTGATCAGTCTCCAAGGATTGCTACTATATCTGAGAAAATGAAGCATAAGCCACTTCCTTTTTGATTTTTCAACTATATGACTAAGGAGCCTGACTTTCTTAGTTTGGGTGTGACATGTTTGGTAGGGAAAGATCAGGGGCAATCCTAGCTATGTTTAACTTTATGACTCAAATTAAGAAACCAAAGGTTGTTATTGTTTATTGGTAGCGGATAAACTTTAAGAATATTTCTGAGAGTTATGGATTCCAAGAAAGAGATGATTCATATTCAGCAACAAGTTCAACTGACTCCTCTTTGTCCTCTGACAATGAAGGAGAAGGATACTACTAGTTCTTGTTCTGGTGGATGATAAAGATATAACTATGGAGTGTATTGACTTTTTTTCTTCTGTTTTATATGATGATAAAGGAAGGTGGAGACTAATGTTGAGATGATTAAGACTTTGAATTTTGATAAATTTGTTGATGAAGATTCTAAATCTAATCCCATTAAAGCTGTGTCTAGGTATGAAGTGATTGTTGTTTTTTATCTTCCGATTCCTATCTAACGATTCAGGACGTAATCTTAGATATGAGGAATAAAAAAGAGGAATTTTATAAATCTCCTGGGCCACATGGTTTTCAATCCCTGCCGGCTATTATATGATATAATGTTGTTGTTGGTATTCAAAATATGTTCATGAGTTTTAAATTACTTAAAAGAAGTTAATAACACCTTTGTGACTTTAGTAGCCAAAAACGGGAATCCAAGTGGAGTTTTGTATTATAGACGTATAGCCTGTTGGTCGTATATAAATGCATAACTAAAATTTTGTCTCCGAGAATGAAGTTTCTTTTAAAGTCTTTGATTTATCCTTGTCAATCTGCTTTCATAGATGGAAAATCTATACAAGATAACATAACGGTGGCTCATAAATTTTTTAGGAATTATCATGGACTAGAAAGGGTTCCTGGATGCGATTTGAAAATTGATCTGAGAAAGGCTTATCATACTGTGAGTTTGAAGTTTACTATTACTACTTTGAGAAAGATAAGATTCCTTTAGTAGTTTATTGGGTGGATTGAGCTTTGTATTACTTTTTTTTAAAAGACTATGTTCTCATTTATGGGTGGATATTTTGGGTCTACTAAAGGTTTAAAAAAGGGGTGTCCTTTGTCACCTTATCTTTTCGTGATGGTGATGAAGTTGTTAAGTATTATCTTTTAGAAGCAGATCTCTGATGGCAAATTTGGACTTCATCATAGGTGCAAATCAACTAAACTTACTCATCTATGCTTTGCAGATGATGTTTTTGTGTTTTTCAAGGGATCTCCTCAAGCTGCTAGGATTCTCAAGGGAGGTATGGTGTAATTTGTGGAATGCGTTGGCCTTCAAATGAATCAACAAGAAACTTCCTTGTATGCTTCTGTTGGTGGTGATGAGACTTTGAAGACTATCCTTTCTATCATTGACTTTCAGGAAAAAAATCTACTTGTGAGATATCTGAGAGCCCCTTTGCTCTCTACTAGGCTCTCTTATTATGATTGCCAGACTTAAATTGCAAACATAAAGGCCAGAGTGCATCTTGGACATCTAAATTTTTAACTTTTGCTGGGAGACTGACTTTGATTAAACATGTGTCATCTGGTATGGTGTTTTATTGGTTATCTTGCTTCGTTCTCCCTAAAAGAGTGGTGAAAGAATTTAATAGAATCTTAAAGAGATTTGTATGGGATGGTTGTAAGTTGGGTAGAAAGCAATTTCATGTCAGCTGGTCAACTATTTGTTTGCCTTACAATAAGAAGGATTGGGAGTTACAGATGTTGAGACTATTAATAGCTCTGCTAACTTGTGCCATTTATGGGATTTGATTTTTGGTAAGGAATCTATTAGGAATGATTGGGTCAAGAAGAATCTCATTAATAGGAAGAATTTCTGGTATTTGTTTGTTCCTCAAGATGCTTCCTGGTGCTGGAGAAAGGTTTGGATCAGAGGAAGATAGCTAGAGACTTGCTTATTAGCATTCTTAGTGATGGTGAAGACAATAATTTTCTTCATGATAAATGGAATCCCAAGGTTAGGCTTACTGGATGGATTAGTCCAACTGTTATTCATGAGCATTTTCCTAATGAAGAGTACAAGGTGTCTAAATTTATAGGGATGGATGCTTGCGAGTTTCCTAATAGTGATTGCAGTTTTCTCTCAATTGGCTTTGTTTGATTTTTATTCTTTGGAGAAGAATAAGGTGGTATGAGATGTCAGCAAGTATGGTGAGTTTTCTGCTAAAGAGACTTATAAAGCCTTAAGCCCCTATGGAATGCAGGTTAGTTGGAATTCTCTTGTGTGGTTTAGAATGCATATCCTTGGGCATTCTACAATCTTTGCTACTAAGTATACTTCCATGGAGTTAGTGAGTTATCTTATAGTACAAGAAATTTGGTTGAAACTTAATGCTCATAATTCGAAGGATGAAGATTCTGATGCTAATAGGAAATTCATGGATGAATGGGGAGTTAACTGTAAATTTATCATTAACAACCAGTCTTTTGTTCTTATCTTGCTCCCACAGGCTATGATGTGATGATAAACTCTGATAGTTCAAAATCTGAAGATGGTGCTGGGTTTGGGGCTATTATTAAAGACTCTTTTGGAGATCATTTGATTGTTGCTGCTGGAGGTAGTCATCCCATCTATGTTAGTGCCAATGAGATGCAGGGAGTTGAGATAGGCTTAAAGATTTATCTTGAGATTGAAGACAAATGTATTCACATATGCATTGCTTATATGTCCACCTATTTGCTTCTAAAAATTAAGTTCTGATCCTAAACCCCCTTGGAATATTATTCAAATCTGGTGGAGGGTTAAACCAGTGTTGGGTAAATTTTTTCTATGAAGATTAGCCCATGTTACAGGGAGAGTAACATGGATACTGACTATCTAGCTGGGATTATCCTAGTTCTAATAATGTGAAGATTTCTGAAGATGAGTTCTCACCGGACTTTAGAGAAATTCTGGATACTGATAAAGTTGGAAAGTGTTCGTCAGACATTAGTTATTTCTTTTTTGGTTTTGTTTTTTGTTTTTTTGTTTCTCCTTAACCCCGTTTGTTGTATTAAAACCAAAATAAAAAATAACAAATGTCATTATCGTCACTTTTACCATGGTATGGCATAATGTTATTATTATACCGTTTATGCAAAACCCGACCGGTATATATATGATTTTGGTTTCCATTTCCTATATTTAACCAAGCCGATTCTTAAACTAGATACACTGTTTTAACCGACACCGGCTAATTAATGCTAACTGATCAACACCATATGTACCCGCTAACTCCTAAACTATCCCATAAAAGAAACTGAGAGAAGACAGAGATGAACCAATTAAAGGAATAGTTCCTTGCTCGGATCTAGTCAAAAGAGAAGCGTAAACGGCAATTAAGAATTACCAGGGTTTGAAGAGGGGGACTAGGAAGAGAGGATAAAGTGTGTTATTGATAAGTGTATAATTTACATGTTTTGAGTAGTATTTTCTTGCACTTATTTGCTAGATTTTGTGTGAATTACTTTTTAATATTATTACTTTTTTATATAATTTCCTCTGTTTCAAAATATATGTTCACTTTGATTAAGTCCAAATATTAAGAAAACCGGAGGAATATCCAAAATTACCCTTACTAAATGTTTTATTATTACTAAAATAAAAATATCATTTTAGTTTTAAAAGAAATAAAATATAAGCAATAAAGATATTAGCACAATAGTTTCCAAATTATACAAAAACTGGGTCTCATTAAAAATAAGTTTATGAGTATAAAATATCAAGGGTATATTTGAGAGTTTATCAAGATAATACGACTATAAACAGAAGTTGGACACAATTTACAACGGACGAAAAATGGAATAGAGGACAAATATTTGAAACGGAGGGAATATGTCTTTTGTAGGTTACATCTCTAAAAGAAGTATAAATGGAGTGCTTTAAAGGGAGAAATGCCAAATACACAGTGGAACTCTGTCAAATCTAAGATTGCTACCGACCATGTCGAAGAGGACAAGAAAAAGAAGCCAAAGACGAAAGAATGAAGTCATTCCGACTTCGTATGAATAAGTTATAAGCATTTGCAGCAAGTCAAAAGTTGTGAAGGCACAAACTTACTAAAGGCACCTGAAGAATCGTTAAGGGATGCCTAATTTTGAATTTCGCTAATGGCGCCGACAGTGTTGAGAAGGGCCACCTTCTTCTTCTTCTCTAAGGATTCGAACAAGGAATTAGGTTTAAGTCCGGCTGTTCTTTGCAACGTTGTTGGCCATGGTCAGGTGGTGTTTTGAAGAGTAAGAGTGGTATTCAATTGCTAACAGTGAATCGATGATGGACAATGGTTGATCAAAGGTTTGTTGTTGGCAGCGGCGAGAAGATTAATGGTGGCTGAGTTATCAGTGATGATTTTTGGTGGCGGCGAATGGAGAAATATGAGATGGGTTTCGACTGAAGATAATATAAAGATATTGGAGTCCCTGAAAGGAGAAGCTTGGGTCTGTGATTTGATAATGGAGCACTAGTGAGTTGGCAGTTATGGTAATTGCTCGGGAATGATTGTGATGGAGCTGTTGCTAGGTGATAACGGTGGCTGAGTTATTGGTGATGATAGAGCTCGAGTTTTTAATGGTTTTATGGCTCGATTAGTTGATAGAGCGAATGAGAAGAGAATCTGTGAAGTCGAAGAAGAGGCTGTTGATGGTTGGATAATGGAAGAAGTGGAACTCGAGGAGTGGCTGAGAAACAGAGAAGTTAAGGTTAGCAAATATTCCGTTGTTGAGTTAAAAAAGTGTGTTTCGAGTTTGGTGAATATTCTGTTGAGAGATTTGGTGGTGGTCGAAGTCTTTGATGAGTTATTATTATTGTTGGCTGTGTTGTTGGTGTTAACTTGAGCGAGAACAGAGTGTGGGAAGGAATGCTTCGAGAATAAAAGAGAAGAAAACAAGTTGAAAACAAATGGAAACTTACGGTTAGTTCCTACTTAGCCGTATAATCGAAAGAAAGAAAAAAGAAAAACTCAGGACAACGTCCAATAACATTTATGGGAAATGCTAATTTCCCCGAAGATTCTTCTGAATGTTTTCTCGAATAGGGGATCCAAAGGTCCTCATCCAAACTCTCTATCATTGGAATGGTAAAAGATGAAGGTGGGCCATCCTTTTTGTCTTAGTCGGAAGAAAATTCGGAAAAAAATCTTCGGGGAAACTAACATTTCCGAATATTTAACCATAGAGAGAAACTGAAAAAAAATCACCGAGGAAAAAAAGAAAAGAAAAAAAGACCGAGGAAAAGATGGAAATTATACATGTCAATTTTGCATAACTGACAGGCCAATTCGAAATGAAAATGACAATTGGGTTGGGCTTTCTCTATCTGATGCGTGGCCTTTTATGTTATGTGTTATATTTGGGCGGTGTGTTTATGTTTTGGCTAGTTTTGGCAAGATGCAGCGACCTATTTCGACCAGATTCGAGCATGGGCACTTTTTTTTGGGACACCTATGTAATGAATAATTCATTTCTTTTTGAGATATGTTTTATCATATCAATATCATATCTTTTAGAGAGAAGAAGGAGCTTTGAAGTTGGAGATTTTTTACAACTTAACGTTAGCTTTTCTTTTCTAATTATTATTTTTCCATGGATTTTAAGAAATTCATGAGTAACTATTTTCATATTGGTTAAGGATGTAGTCGGATATCATGAACATGTCACTAAATTAATATATTAGTTTTATCATCTTAATCAAATCATTATTGTCTTGTTCTACTAGTTATTATTGCCATGTATGAATGTGCGAATGTTTGTTTAAGAGCGTTACTAAATAAGCATGAATGCATATCTTTTGCTAGACTAGGGTTTTAAGATATAAAATTGTTGATAAACCTTTTCATAAGTAGCATATCATGATTACCAATTGTATTCAAAACCCTTGTGTGATTGCATGTAAAAGCTTTCCCTATGTTAAATAGATTAGTCGTAGTATATCTATTGCATTGATTAGTCTAATTTATAGAAATTAATTTTCTTGGAAAATTAAACCTAATAACACGTTGCATTAGGTTGTTATTTGAGTAGTAACTGCATATTCATCGTTATGGTATGTGATGGCGTAAGGAATTTACCGAAGTATGCTCTCGATGAGATATTCTAGGACTCTTGATAGTGAATGATTAAGTAAAAACTCTAATTATTAGTTAAAGTGTATGTTATATGATTGAAGATGAACCCTTAACCAGTACTGTCAACATATTGATACTCTTTAGTTATTCTTTGCTAGCTTAATTAATATAATTACTTTAGTTTTAAAACTCAAAATTCCCCTAGTTTACATAAGTTTTCAGATACGAATAACAACCCATATCTCCATTTGGATCGAATCTGTTCTTATAACTATACTCTTATTTATAATTGTGAAGTGAAAGAACTTGAAATATTTTTGCTTGGCTGAAAACCGACCAGTTATTTCCTCAATAGTATTGTAATTAGTAAAGGTAGCAACTGGTGCATAAACCAACAATGAATGTTCTTTATGGTTTTCTTCTTTTTTATCTTTTTCTTCTTTTTTTATCCCTATCTCGGTTGTTTTTGTATCTTCTTGGTTTGATGAAGTGATAGATATGTATTTGTGTGTTGCATATGGTGATCCTCACTCAAAAGCAGGCAATAATGTTTTTTT
>JAJJMC010012328.1:2684525-2756383 GCA_023531435.1 Papaver californicum
GGGGATGAAGCCACGGTAAACCAGGCACTGGTCCTACCCCTGTTTTCTTGGCTGACAGCCGACTAAATTTTGGCGCCGCTGCCTGGGAGGCATAAAGGATTGTTATTTTAGATTTTTACTCAGTTTTAAGGATTATTTTTCAGGTACTTATCTTCTGGCTCTCAAACCGAGACCGAAACCGAAGTTTGTCGGGTTTCCCCAAATTGGAATCGAGACGTCGGAGAGGAACTGTACTGAAAGATAAACTGGAAGACAAAAAAGAGGAATCAATGGATGATGCTAACTGTACACTCAAGGACTTAGCTTTTCATAAGCCGGATACACAATAATGGTGTGTATTCAAACAACATCTACATTTGAGATCAAGCCAGGATTAATCCGTGAGCTACCAAAGTTTCATGGAATGACTAACGAAGATCCAAAAAAACATCTAAGAATTTTCACAACATACTTATGGCCATGCTACCAAAGGATACAGACGCAGATGGGGTTATGCTACAAGCTTTTCCATTTTATTTTATGGACACTACAAAGGAATGGTTGTGCTATTTACCATCTGGTAGTCTTACAACATGGAATAGGTTGAAGAAACTTTTCTTAGAAAGGTATTTTCCTGCATCAAAGGAAACTCAGATTCGTAAAGATATTTTGGACATTAAGCAGATGGCAGGAGAGACATTGTATGAACGCTGGGAACGTTACAAGAGATTGGTGGCTAGATGTGCGCATCATCAATTCAGTGATTTTTTGATCATCTAATACTTTTACGAGGGTTTGCAAGCAAGTGACATGAATTTTCTCGACGCTGCAGGTGGTGGTGCACCAGTGAACAAAATAGTAGATCAAGCTAGAGAGTTAATTGAGAACATGGCAGCAACTTCTCAACAATTCTCAAGTCGTGGGTCAGAAACACTCGACAGAAGAGTCAATAAATTGAGCGAAGTTTCTAAACTTCGTCAGCAAATGGGCTACATGGCAGCAATGATGGAACAAATTGTATCTGATAAGTGCATAATTTATACATTTTAAGTATCATTTCCTTATACTTATTTGCTAGATTTTGTGTGAATTACCGTGTGTTAGTATTACTTTTGTAGTTCATGTGTTTTATTAGGTTACATCTCTGAAACAAGTGATATGGAGATTTACAAGAGAAGAATTGCCAAAGACCCAGTGGAACTCCATTTATTCCAGGATTTCTACCCTCCATCTTGTAGAAAATTGCATTACGAAGCCAACGGCGAAAGAACGAGGTCATTCCGACTTCGTATGAGAAAGTGATGGGCAAAAAGAGAAGTTAAGCTTGTCGGTTTCATGGAACCGACAATGCAACGGATTTCAATTAAAAAGTGTTAAAAACACCGGAATTTTACTATGGCATGCCTAAATTTTAAATAATACTAAAGGCGCCAGCATTTAGGTTAAGGTCCACCTTCTTCCTTATTTCAAACATCGAATCCAGGCAAGAATAGCATTTTTCTATGGCAGAGAATGTGATTGGTTGAGAGCAGTGATTGAGAAGCTTGAGATGCTGGCAGTTGAGGAGATGGCTGATGGTGACGCAGTGATGGAACATATGGAGAGTCTTACTCCTACAGAAGGGATGGACTGGAGCCTGGCAGCTGTGATAAACCCGATCATGGCAGTTCAATGGTTGATGGTGGTGTTTTGAGGAGCTTGCTTGAGTCTGCGATGAATCACAGATGGAGCTTGAGCAGAGATGAATGGTCGTTGTTATTGGCCAATGGAAAGGACGATGGAGGTAGTGAATGTCGAGAGATATGACAGTGGGACTGAAACTGTCAATAGAGGTTGTGATGATTAAGAGATAATGGTGAGTGAAAGATCGAGTTAATGGTGGTTTGTTTGTTGTCATTATGGGTAACTGGTAACGGAGACAAAGACTCGGCTTGAGACTGTGGTATTGATCTCTGTAAGTGATGATGGTTAGTGGTAGCTATCGATGGCAGAGTTGGTTGTGAAGTATGGAAGCGAGATATTCAGTGAGATGAAGATAGAGTTGAGTTCGTGATGAGAAAGTGTATGATGAAGCCATGGGTACTGCAGTTAATGGCAGCTACATTGAAGGTTAGTGGTGGAATTATCGATCCTGGAAGAGAAGTTGATGTCACTGTTGGGTGATAGTACGACAGTTGAAGTGGAAACTGTTGATAAAAGATCATGGCAGAGTCTCTGGTGAACTGAGGATGTGATGAGTTCGATAGACTTGAGCGGCAAGCCATGGAAAGAAGATTTTTGGTGAGATACGAAGACCTTGTTTTAGAAGGAGGCTGAATCCGTGTTTTCTAGGGAAACTAGTTGGTCGGTGCCTATCGATTTTCCTAAATCAGTTAAAATTCTAAGAAGAGGCGGTACCTAGATTTCTATAAATAGGACCGTGAACTATAACTTTGGGTATCCCCCCTCACGTAGAGAACAGATGCGGACACAACTTCACGTCCAGAGAAGAGCTGGACGTACCGAGACAGTTTCACGGACAGAAGTAGAGCTTCACGAACATGGATCAAGGGTTAGTTTGAATTTCTTTTCTTAATTAATTTTCATGGCTTTTGAGAAAGCCATGTTGGGCTAATTCCCTTGTTAGGGCGAAAGGATGAACTTGTAGAGATGGTTTTATTTGTGTTTCAAAATAGGGTTTACAACTGTATGAACTAAATATTAATATTTTATCTCTCTCTCAATGTTTTACCTTCTCGATTTTCATGTTCTATGCCACGTATAGTCTATTGTTTGGTTAGTAGAAGGACTCGTTGAAACCTCGTATGAAATCGTTTTAATGAATAATCTTTGACTCTTTATGCCACGTATACTTAGTACTTTCAAAATTCTATCTTAGGTTGAGAACAAACAATTCTTTTTGAAGTCGAGACCCTGTGTGACGAACGCAATTAAACCCTAATCTACAACGGATTCCCGGAACCTTAACGTTTTCCTATTACTATTTTCAAACTTAGTTAAATAATCTTAATTCATTAATTAATTTAATTCTTTTAAAAAAAACCTAAAAAAAATATTTTAATCCAAACTCCTCGTGGGAACGAACCGTATTTGCTCTTGTCTACATCTTTCGACAATGTGCGCTTGCGGTAAAACAAAGTCGGTTTTCCGACGGATCAAGTTTTTGGCACCGCTGCCAGGGAGTTGTTTTTCGATTAGATTTTTTTTTTTAGGTTAGATTTTTTTTTAATATTTATTTATTTATTTTGTTGTTCAATTTTACGCTATTGGTATTTATCTTCTGCTGCAGGTTTTGGGAACGGAAACAAAAAGAAATTGAGCCAAAAATTTTGGTGATTAAAAGACTTGGATTAAAGTTAAAGCTGAACGAACGTAGAAGAAGACAAATAATTAATTTTTGTTTTTTAGGATTTTTATTAGTTAATTTAATTTAGAAAAACTGTATTAGGAAATATTTAATTATTTTTGTAATTTTCTTTTATTTTTGTACATTACGGACATTATTATTTTTAAACCCTACGGAAGGGTAGTATTAAATATAAACTGCACAGGGAAGGACGACAATTACGATATTGTCTCGGCCCCTTGGGTTCGTACACTGACACAGGAGTCAGTGGCCTGAGTCGACTTCAACGGTTCATCCTCCGTCTGTTACGGGAGATAAGATTCGGTCAACCCACGAATCCCTTGCAAGCGGGTTTACTGTATTCCTTCGTGTGCATATATGCTGAGGACCTGAATACGAATTTACTTTTCTAGTAAAGGGCAAGAACTGGCTATATAAGATATGACTCGGATTTCATCACCGTTCCCTTCTTGCCCGCCTTAGGAACACGTTACCAAACGCGAACCTAAACGTTAAAATTTTGACTAGAACGAGACCAATAGGGTAACGATCTTAAAGGAAACTCGTTCAAAAGGACTGTATTGGTTACTTTGTTAGCCCAACTCGAAGTTCAGGAAGATTATTTTAAGTTGAATTAGAGCCGCCTTGTAACCCAGGGAAAAGTTGCCAAAGAGACAGGGTTATCAAAGATCTTTAGAGCTTATCCTGTTTCTCTTCGACTTAATCTAATTCGGATTGTTCTAAGAGGTTTCCTAGAACTGTAACTAGTTGCCTTTCGAAAGAATAAAAGCTGGTCTAGAAACAGTCTAAGTGGATCCATCATGCTTTTTGTTTGCTAGATTCAATAGGTGATTTGGTTGAGTCAGCCTTGCTTGTGATTGTTTAAAAATCCCCTTCCAATTAGGATTTATTTTTATTTTCTTAGTATATTCCCAACACACAGGTAAGTTGGGATAGAGATCAGGATAATCATCTCGTTAGAAACAATCCATTATTAATGGATAGAACCGATAATGAGGGTGTAGACCCTCCAGTTAAAACTTTGAGAGACTACATGTACCCAACTAGAGTCTCTCAACCGTCATGCATTGTCTTGCCTACCACAAAAGCCCACTATGAAATTAAGACTAATACCATCCAGGCTTTTCCAAACTTCTATGGGAAGAGAAAATGAACACCCTTACTCCCACATTAGAGAGTTTGAGGAACTGTGTGGTACTTTGAAGATTAAAGACTTGACCAATGAATATTTGAAATTGAGATTGTTTCCCTTCTCTTTAAAAGATAAGGAGAAATCTTGGTTTGATGCCTTACCATCTTCTTCCCTCCATACTTGGGATGCTATGACTAAGTTATTTGTGCATAAATATTTTCCTAGGCATAGAATCACAGCCTTACGTCAAAGTCTTAATAATTTCTCGCAGCAAGATGGAGAATCTCTCCAGGATTATTTAGAAAGGTTCCATGAACTTCTGATGCAATGTCCACACCATGGATTCGATACCTTGAAACTCACTATGATTCTCTACGAAGGGTTGGATCACAAAACAATGACCATGGTAGAATCACTATGTGGTGGTAACTTCGCTGATAAAACCCCTGAGGAGGGTTATAAGTTTTTGCATGAGGTGTCTGATAAAACCCAGGATTGGGGGGCTAAGGAACCCATAAGGTCAATGGCTAGTAGAAAGGGGGCGCATAGAGTTGATATCGAATTCGACTCTGACGCTAAAATAGCTTCTTTGACAAGAATACTTGAATCATTAGAACATAGTGCTAAATCTAGACCTTTTGTTGAGTCTGTAGAACAAATCACTCATGACGATGGTGGAGAACGTAGATTTGACCTGTATTCCAATACGTACAACCCAGGGTGGGAAAGACAACCTAACTTTTCCTGGTCTAGAGGTCAGTATGAAGGTCAACCTAGTAATACTAGTGGTTATACGCAGAAGTCATCCGGTCCTACTGATTCTTCTAACCAAAGAGTACCTAGTATAGAAGAAAGTCTTCAAATATTTGTGCATGCCACCCCAAAACGACTAGACATTATAGAAAGGAACAAGGCAAGGTCCATAGCAACCTTAGAAGGACAAATAGGTCAGCTTGCTAGCAAAATAAGTGAGAGAGATAAGGGACAGTTCCCAAGTCAAACACAGCCTAACCCAAAGGGGTCTTATGAGGTAAGCACACATGGTGCTAACCCCTCAGATCATGTCTAGGCCGTCACTACCTTGAGAAGCGGCCGGGTCATCGATAACCATGATAGTAATCCTAAGGAGAAAGAGACAGATAGGAACCCACCTACTATTACACAAAAAGAAACCAATGAAACTGAGAGAGGTGAATCTGAAAACACTTATGTTCCTCGCGATCCATTCCCCAAAGGTTAGTATCCCAAAAGAAAGGAACCAGCCCTAATGATATCTTAGAAGTGTTCAAACAAGTTAAAATCAATATTCCCCTCTTAGATGCCATTAAGCAGATTCCTATGTATGCTAAGTTCTTAAAAGATATGTGC
Organism: Papaver californicum; assembly: GCA_023531435.1. Taxonomy (NCBI): domain Eukaryota; kingdom Viridiplantae; phylum Streptophyta; class Magnoliopsida; order Ranunculales; family Papaveraceae; genus Papaver; species Papaver californicum. The sequence continues at coordinate 2,690,372 of JAJJMC010012328.1, forward strand.
ATTGTGAAACGAAAATTAAATGTCCATAAGAGAGCTTTTCTTGCTGAACAAGTGAGCTCTATCATTACTCAGAAAACACCACCCAAATACAAAGACCCTGCTTGTCCTACTATTGTCTGCACTATAGGACAACCCAATATTGAACATGCGTTGTTAGATTTTTAGGAGCCAATGTGAATCTCTTGACATATTCTGTGTATGAGCAATTAGGACTTGGTGACTTGAAACCCACTAGTGTGACACTCCAATTGGCTGATAGGTCCATTAAAATTCCTAGAGGAGTAGTAGAAGATGTTCTTGTACAGGTTGATAGTTTTGTTTATCCTGTGGATTTCGTAATTCTTGATACCCAACCTGTGACAGACCCTAGTGGTCACATTCCTATCATTTTAGGACGACCGTTCTTAGCAACTTCTAATGCAATCATAAATTGTAGGAATGGTATTATGGAACTTACTTTTGGTAGTTGGAAAATTGAAGTGAATATTTTTCATGTTGCACGTTCTCCTCCTGATCTTGACAATCATGAAACTGTTTGCATAATTGATGAAATAGTCCATGAAACTCACTTGCAGAACCATATAGATGATCAATTAGAGGTTTGTTTAGCGCACTTTGGGCATGATTTTTGATGATGAAAGTGTTATTTGTGAAGTCAACGCCTTGTTAGACTCCATACCACTGTTTGACACTAATAAATGGAAGCCTGGAATTGAATCTTTAGTCCTACCAGAATCTCGACTCATTCCATCTGTCGAGAAAGCTCTGACCTTGACCCTTAAACCATCGCCTAACGATCTAGAAAGTAGGGAAATAATGACTAGTCTATCTAGAGACACCCAAGATTCTAAGTGTGGGGGTGATTATCAATCTCCCTGTACCTTACCTTTGACTCTTAGAAAGGTCCCTAACTTGGGACTTGACATATGCACCTCTACTATTTTGCAAGATCATCTTCAAATTATATTTCCCGAACCTAATGTCCAGAAAACAGTTCATCTGTTAGAAACCCATCCTCTGTTCGATGTGGTTTACCTAGGCGATAATACCAAGATTGACTTTGTTTTCCCACCAAAATGTTTTCTTCCATATGTGGGAACGTATAAATTTCAAATGTGTCAGTTATTAAGTTTTGAGACTAAGCCTAATTACTTTAGAAGATTAAAATCGACACAATTGCTTAAGAATGATATTTTCATAGTAATCAACTGTGTGAGTCAAATCAGATTGACTTTGAGGATCCAAAATTATTCAGGTTATTATTATGTCTTCTAAGTTCTTACTTGAGTTTTTCCAGACTCTACAACCTGACCCTGTTGATCCTATCTACGAGGAAATCCATCCCATGAAAATATTTTATCTAGACCCTTTTATCGATCCTGAACCTGAACCACAGCTAGAAGTAGTTGTCTTAAACAAAAACCTAGATAAGGGTGTGCTCGGTTTGTTCTTTTTCTTGGCTTGTTGCAGTTTCCTGTTACTGGTGATAGCCTATTTGATCCAGATGACCCACAGTTGTTCCGGCTATTGCTATATGATGCTATCATTTGCTTTATGGGAGTCAACCCATCAGATTTGTTTCCTTCACCTTATCTTTTTAGTTTTTGATTGCTTGTTTTATGCCATTTTAGGATTTCCTTCTTGATTTTATATTAGATGAGTTAGTTTACATTGAGGACAATGTAAAGTTTAAGTATGGGGTAGTTTAAGCATTTAGAGTTCTTAAGTATACACTTTTTAGGTAGAAAATTTTCAACTTTTTCAAAATTATTTGCATGAAAACCTCCAACTTATAGACATTTCAGAGTCACTTAGTATACATATAGCTATGTTTACATACGAAGTTCTAACCGAAACAACTGAACTTAGAAGTATTAGAAAACTATATTCGGAGTGTTTAGTTGTTGAGAGGCTAGAGCTGACAAAAATGGACTTAAACTTCCGGTATAGAATACAGTATTAGAGTTGTTGATCATTCAATACCCATGAATGAGGCACCAAAACTTCAATTGTCCGTTAAGAGTGTTTCATCTGCGCAAATTCCGGGTAGAATGATGAGCTACCTAACCTCGCACCAATTTCAGCACTACTTTTTGATATCTTGAGTGCTATTTCTATCAATCATGAGGGTGTCATCAGGATTGCTAACTATATCTTGTAGTCTTGTTTGCAGTTGGCACCATTCTCTCGACAACAACAGGTCCATAGAAACATATCATCATTAACAATCTATGATTACAAATTTTAAGAAAGTTGAAGATGTTTCAGGTTTATAAGCAACATTACAAGGAGAAAAATTCTACATCCTAGTTGAAAAGTAAGTACAAAAGCTAAAGAAAACAAAAGATGTGAGTTAAGTGAAGTTCATGATATCAAGGCAATACATGTTTTGAAGAATCAAGTGGTAAAGTATTTATCCCACGGTCTTAGTAATTTCATCATTTATTTTTCGGTTTATATTGTAGTGAAAAAAAAAAAAACGATTATCATTGCTTTAGTGTAGATTTTTCTTTTGTATTCATTCAATAAGGCCGTGGGGAAGAAGAAATCTATAGAGAAGTGTCTAATAATAATAAATTAAGGAAATGAGTTACAAATTGTCAAGATTCTACGAAATTCAAGAGTTCATCATCTACAGTTGAAGATCGAAGACGTTTCTATTGGATGTTGTGAGAGTGGTGCTGATTGCCGATCGGATGAGAAGGTAAGTAAACATTCCCATCCTTGCATAATGGTTGATTTCCTTTATTAGAGGTCACTAGAAAAATAAAAAGGGTTTTTTTTTCATCCCACTTTCTATGGGATAATATCTTCATATGATTCGGAAGGTTACCTTTCCTTCCTACCATTCAACGTGTGTAGGATTTCTATTTTCATTCCTGCCCGCACACATGTGTGAACCATAAAGTGCGTCATTTGAGTGTCAAATTCATAAAACCCTATAAGTGCATAATTTATACATTTTAAGCATCATTTCCTTATACTTATTTGCTAGATTTTGTGTGAATTACCGTGTATTAGTATTACTTTTGTAGTTCATGTATTTTATTAGGTTACATCTCTGAAACAAGTGATATGGAGCTTTACAAGAGAAGAATTGCCAAATACCCAGTGGAACTCAATTTATTCCAGGATTTCTACCCTCCATCTTGTAGAAAATTGCATTACGAAGCCAACGGCGAAAGAACGAGGTCATTCCGACTTCGTATGAGAAAGTGATGGGTAAAAAGAGAAGTTAAGCTTGTCGGTTTCATGGAACCGACAATGCAACGGATTTCAATTAAAAAGTGTTAAAAACACCGGCAATTTTACTATGGCATGCCTAAATTTTAAATAATACTAAAGGCGCCAGCATTTAGGTTAAGGTCCACCTTCTTCCTTATTTCAAACATCGAATCCAGGCAAGAATAACATTTTTCTATGGCAGAGAATGTGATTGGTTGAGAGCAGTGATTGAGAAGCTTGAGATGCTGGCAGTTGAGGAGATGGCTGATGGTGACGCAGTGATGGAACATATGGAGAGTCTTACTCCTACAGAAGGGATGGACTGGAGCCTGGCAGCTGTGATGAACCCGATCATGGCAGTTCAATGGTTAATGGTGGTGTTTTGAGGAGCTTGCTTGAGTCTGCGATGAATCACAGATGGAGCTTGAGCAGAGATGAATGGTCGTTGTTATTGGCCAATGGAAAGGACGATGGAGATAGTGAATGTCGAGAGATATGACAGTGGGACTGAAACTGTCAATAGAGGTTGTGATGATTAAGAGATAATGGTGAGTGAGAAAGATCGAGTTAATGGTGGTTTGTTTGTTGTCATTATGGGTAACTGGTAACGGAGACAAAGACTCGGCTTGAGACTGTGGTATTGATCTCTGTAAGTGATGATGGTTAGTGGTAGCTATCGATGGCAGAGTTGGTTGTGAAGTATGGAAGCGAGATATTCAGTGAGATGAAGATAGAGTTGAGTTCGTGATGAGAAAGTGTATGATGAAGCCATGGGTACTGCAGTTAATGGCAGCTACATTGAAGGTTAGTGGTGGAATTATCGATTCTGGAAGAGAAGTTGATGTCACTGTTGGGTGATAGTACGACAGTTGAAGTGGAAACTGTTGATAAAAGATCATGGCAGAGTCTCTGGTGAACTGATGGCTGTGATGAGTTCGATAGACTTGAGCGGCAAGCCAGGAAAGAAGAGTTTTGGTGAGATACGAAGACCTTGTTTTAGAAGGAGGCTGAATCCGTGTTTTATACGGAAAACTAGTTGGTCGGTGTCTATCGAGTTTCCTAAATCAGTTAAAATTCTAAGAAGAGGCGGTACCTAGATTTCTACAAATAGGACCGTGAACTATAACTTGGGATATCCCCCCTCACGTAGAGAACAGACGCGGACACAACTTCACGTCCAGAGAAGAGCTGGACGTACCGAGACAGTTTCACGGACAGAAGTAGAGCTTCACGAACAGGGATCAAGGGTTAGTTTGAATTTCTTTTCTTAATTAATTTTCATATCTTTTGAGAAAGCCATGTTGGGATAATTCCCTTGTTAGGGCGAAAGGATGAACCTGTAGAGATGGTTTTATTTGTGTTTCAAAACTAGGGTTTACAGCTGTATGAACTAAATATTAATATTTTGTCTCTCTCTCAACGTTTTACCTTCTCGATGATTTTTCATTTTCTATGCCACGTATAATCCATTGTTTTATTAGTAGAAGGACTCGTTGAAACCTCGTATGAAATCGTTTTAATGAATAATCTTTGACTCTTTATGCCACGTATACTTAGTACTTTCGAAATTCTATCTTAGGTTGAGAATAAACAATTCTTTTTGAAATCGAGACCCTGTGTGACGAACGCAATTAAACCCTAATCTACAACGGATTCCCGGAACCTTAACGTTTTCCTATTACTGTTTTCAAACTTACTTAAATAATCTTAATTCATTAGTTAATTTAATTCTTTATAAAAAAAACCTAAAAAAAAATATTTTAATCCAAACTCCTCGTGGGAACGAACCGTATTTGCTCTTGTCTACATCTTTCGACACTGTGCGCTTGCGGTAAAACAAAGTCGGTTTCCGACGCATCAGCATCCATGGTGGTGCCATCATTCTCCCAAGGTTATGAAGAGGGAAACGATCAAGTCAATGATATTTTCCCAAATCAACAGAGGAAACGGTACGATCCTTATTCTAACACATACAATCCAGGGTGGAGAGATCATCCCAACTTCATTTATGCAAACAAGCAAGATGCAGTTCCAGGACTGGTTTTCAATCGTCCTAATGGTTTTCAACAACAATTATGTCACTGAACGAAAAATTCCGCCTCCGCCGCTATGCGCTGGGCAGGCCAGAACTCCCTGATGTGCAACTTGAAAGACATTAACCGGACCTTAAATATTAACTTCTCGCTGGAAAATTCAGGTAGATATTCCTTTCCAAGCACGCTTTGCAAGCATGACACTCAAAACGTAGTTTCCATACCATTCCAACTCACCCTTGTTCTGCAAAGGGTACAGGGACATTAAAGCCAATGGTGAATGCCTTTGGCAAGCATCAGATAATTACGAGCATTGTCCAGGCCTATCTCATGCCTTGGATTAGAACCTAGGCCATTTCAAGCCTTTTTCGCTTCAACAACTCTGCTTCGACCATGCGCTGGATCTTGCACTGATCTTGCTCTTTCCAAGGGTGCAACATCCATGCACATGCTATTCCATGCTGTAAAAGTTGATAGGAAATATGAACAATCCATCAAATATAATTTCAACTATCTCATCAAGTGTGGAAATAATCATCTCTTGACTTGGCATTGCCGAGCCAAATGATACGAGTTACCATAATGTCACAATCACCTCTAAATTAGATGATATGAGTGACAAGGTGCTTCACCTCAATGCATTGCATTGCGGCTGCCTACGTACCCAACCCGTACCTTGAAGGGATCAAGCATGACCGTAGTTCATCCAAAGGGTGAATCCGAAAGGAACAAGCAACATAATCCTATTAAAGGAAAGCCAACATCGATTCCAACTTTGTTGCAAGGCCAAAGGCCAAGCTAAGCCTAGTCCACATAGGCCAAAGAATTTTAGCAAGGTATGCACCAGCTTGTGCATTACTATCGCTATTCAGCATGCATACTGCATTCTCGAGTACTTAATATGAATGAATGATGTTCAAGCATGATCGGGTAACCTACAAGCATATTGATGCTTAAGCATCAAGTTTGCACCAACATATAAAATACACCGCATATATGTGCATTACCGTTCATGTACATTCAACCAAAGCTCCCTCCCTATATATATCTTAATTGCATTTCCATATATTTGGAATAGAAGGATAAGGGACATCCATTGACTGCAATTTCTAGCAGTGCATACTCGGGTACACATCACTATTATGTCTTATTAGCATGAATTTCCAACCAACACCTCCTCCCTATATATATCTTATTAACATTTTTATAAGTGGATATAAGGAGGGAAGATGACATTCATCGACTGCACTTTCTTTTGATGCATTCTCGGGTATGCATCACGGCACAATAACGCCTACTGTAATGCTCTCTCGGGTATGCGTCAAGGCCATTTGTGCCTTTCCCGGGTAAGGGTCATTTTTTACTTGTGATGCATTCTCGAGTATGCATCACGTATAATAGTGCCTTAGCACTATAATTCAAGGCCAATACATCCACACCCTGATGCATTCTTAAGTAAGCTTTATAAGCTTAGGATGAAGCTTCATCCCATGCCATGATGCGTCACTGAGTAAGCTTCATGTGAAAATTACGGGTGTTACAAATTACAACAAACACAACCAGTTCAAAAATCAGAATCATCTGAAATGCTTGCCGTGATAAATAATATGACTTCAATGATGTAGAAAAATTAACAGACAACTGATAATACAATCAAAGAACTACAAATGCAAGTGGGCACTATGGAAACTGAGATTAATCATATGAAGGCACAAAATAGTGGGAAACTCCCTTCTCAACCTCTTAATCCGAGCTGTGATATTGAGAAGTAGTACACGAACTGTTCAACCAGAATACGCTGAGAAGAACAAAGACCCTAAGGGGCCAATTTTGGAGAAAGAGATTAATGAATCTTACCAAACCGATAAGGTACCTAAAGAAAACTATAAAACTCTTGTTTCAATTTATGTTCCTCCGCAGATTTTCTAACTCTAGAAAGGCAGAGCAAGATAAGGAGATCTTAGATATTTTCAACAAGATTCATATGAATATTCCACTTACAGATGCAATCAAACAAGTCCCCAAATATACAATAATTCGGAAGGACTTGTGCACTAATAAACAGATTTTAACCGGTAATGAGGTAATGGAAGTGGGGGAGAATGCTTCAGCTATCTTGCAAAAGAAACTCCCACTCAAATGTAAAGATCCAGGTAGTTTTGATATTCCTATTGTTATTGGTAACACAAAGTTTAATAAGGCCACGCTTTATTTAGGAGCATTTGTAACTGTTATGCCTTCATCTATATATGAATCTCTTAATTTAGGTCAATTGAAAAAAATTGGAAATACTTTACTGTTAGGTGACCGTTCTAATGTATACCCTGGAGGTATTTTTGAAGATGTGCTTGTGCAGGTGAATCAGCTGATTTTTCCAGCGGATTTCTGTGTATTGGAGATTACATACAGATTATGATGCGTCTCTACCTTTACTATTGTGACGACCCTTTATGAGCACGACTAGAACTAAGAATGATGTGCATAGAGGGTCATTAACAATGGAATTTGATAGACAAGTATATGTTTCAACATTTATGAAACGATGAGATATCCTAGTGATGTCCACTCTTGCTTCTCTATTGATGATATTGATACCTTAGCTCAACAGATGTTCAATTTGAATGGAGGGGGATGTGCTTGAAACCGTGTTGACTACACCCATTAATTGTAGATTTGAGTGTGGAGATGAACTTAAGGAGGCCTTAAGCTCCCTTCATTCTTTGTCAGAATGCTCACCAACTCATGATATTTTTTTTATCTCTTTACTGTGCTCTAATGAAAAAACTTTGCCATCTATCTTGCAGGCTCCTAAACTACAACTTAAGCCTCTTCCTGATCACCTAAAATACATATATTTGGGTGATGATGAGGAGTTGTCGATATAGTTTCGAATGAACTAACTGAATTGTAGGAACAAAGACTTTTTCGGGTGTTGAAGGAGTATAAAACATCTATATGATGGAAAATTGATGACATCAAGGAATAAGCCCATCTACATGCATGTATAATATACTAGTTGAAGAGGGGGGAAACCTACAAGAGAGGCTCAACATCGTTTGAACCGTTCAATGATGGAAGTAGTAAAGAAAGAGATACTCAAGATTTTAGACGTGGAGTTATCTATCCCATTTATGATAGCAAGTAGGTGATCCGGGTACAAGTTGTACTAAATAAATCAGGCGTTACAGTGGTGCAGAATGATGAAATTGAACTTGTCCCAACTCGTGTGCAAACTGGTTTAAGGGATTGTATAGATTACAGGAAACTGAATGCAACCACTAGAAAAGATCACTTTCCTTTACCTTTTATGGATCAAATGTTGGAAAGATTATCTGGACACTTTTATTACTGTTTTTTTGATGGTTATTCAGGTTACAATTAGATTTCTATAGCACACCTGAGAATGACTACTTTTACTTGTCCCTTTGAAACATTTTTCATACAAAAGGATTCCTTTTGGTTTGTGTAACGCACCCGCTACCTTCAAAAGGTGTATGGTAAGTATCTTTTCAGATTATGTTGAAAACATTATCGAAGTTTTTATGGATGATTTCAGTGTGTATGGTGATTCATTTGACTTGTGCTTGGATAACCTTACATTGATTCTTAAACGATGTGTTGAGACTAATCTTGTGTTAAATTGGGAGAAGTGCCATTTTATGGTAACTCATGGCATTGTTTTAGGCCATATTATATCTTCTAAAGGATTGGAAGTTGATAAATCTAAGATAGATCTTATTCGTTCTCTTATCCCTCCCACTACGGTGAAGGATATTCATTATTGTCTTGGTTATGCAGGATTTTATCATAGGTTTATCAAGGATTTTTCTAAGGTTGCATTTCCATTATGCCAATTATTATAAAAAGACGTGTTTTTTAACTTTGATGAGAAGTGTTTGGCGGCATTCAATAGTTTGAAAGAACTTTTGATAATAGCCCATATCATTAGACCATCGGATTGGAGCAGGCCTTTTGAGATAATGTGTGACATCAGTGACTATGCGTTCGGTGCAGTATTATTCCAGCATAATAGAAAGCTACCCCGTGCTATTTATTATGTTTCCAGAACGTTGAATGATGCTCAACAGGATTACGCGACCACAAAAAAGGAGTTGTTAGCAAGGCATTGGAGAAAATTCATTCTTATTTGCTTGGTATGAAAGTTGTTTTGATTTATGATCATGCAACACTTAGGTACTTACTTGAAAATAAGGAATCTAAGCCAAGGCTAATTCGGTGGATACTACTCTTACAAGAGTTTGATCTCGAAACTAAAGACAAGAAAGGCATTAAGAATATTGTTTTGGATCATTTGAGTCGTCTTACTGTTGACAAAAAAGCTATCCCGTTGCGTGAAAGATTTCCAGACAAGCAACTAGTCTCTATTGCAGTTTCAGAACCATGGTATGCTGATATTGTTAATTATTTAGTAGATCACCCCGCCCGCATGAACTCCATTTCTAGTGAATCCCAGTGCAGTGGATCTTGCTTCCCGTAGAAGTGGAGTGGTACAGGGGAGGGTTTATATTGGGAGGTCGCTTAGGTGGGGTAAAGACTTCTTCCTAGTGGCCTGCGACTTACCCATTCAGTGATTTTGGCACTGGATGTTCCCAAAATGGGTACTATCAGGTCGGGTGAATTCGATAATAGACGTCTATCTGTTGGCATTCCAGCCTTCCTTCCCCTTTCAGGGCCCTTTGCAATGTTACTTGGTTCAACTTCATTTGTGACCTTTTCTCGTATGTGGGACTCTCTCTCTTCTTGGGTAGATAATCGATCGTCTTTCATTTTGATAGTGAGTACTTTTTATACTAATAAGTAAAGTAAAGAATCTAACTGACGGAGCTTGCCAGGATGTCTTGGTTAGCAAGCAAGCGTAGGCGCTAACTCCCAGTGAACTCTCTTTCTCTTCTTTCTTTTTGATTGAGATCCTTAAAATTTTGGTGGATCGGGATCCCGTAAAAACTTCTTTTGAGGAATGGGCTCGCTAGATCGGAAAAAAGATAGGCGGGAAAGACTAGGCGGCTACTAATAGTGGCTCTTTAGCAGAGTGCAGCATCCCTACTTTATCTGTTCAAACAAGACGAGCCAATTTCATTGAAATAAGCCGGTCCTTTCATCAACTTTTATATTAAGAGAATCAGTCTTCTTTTGTACGCTCGGTTCACTAGGTTAGAAAGTGAGTCCCTTAGTTCCGAGTTCGTGAATTGATCGATGGACTTGCTTTCCGCTGACGGTAAAGAGAGCATCTCTGCTTCCATTCCATTAGACATTGAAGCTGACTCGTGACCTTCTTTCCAATGCATTTCTTAGGTCTTTCAGGTGTGCCACGTCGTATTCCAGATTATCCAGATGCTTATGCTGGATGGAATGCCAAGACTAACTAGCTGATATGACTCCACTTTCTTTACTTTCAGCAGCTGAACCACCTCACGTAATCGTCGCACAAGTACCTAATACAGTTTCACTTTATTCTTCTTTTGACCCAATCTAACCAGCTTCTTTGGGCACCTACTTGCTCTTTCAGAACGAGAAAGCCTAGGTTGAGCCTCTAAGGGTAGTGGCGGAATTCCGATAAAATCAAGGTTTGGGGTAAGCAAAAGGTACATGTCTCGCTCTTATAAGTTGCTTGGCAGATTTCACTGTAAAAACCCCTTTTTTCTCAGGTGACCAAATTCTTGTATCTTCGTTCCCAGCTGGACCAATTCAGTCACGTTTTCATGTTCCAATTGAACACTTTTCTTTTTTGATTATTATCAAAGGAAAGGAGAAGATTCTTCTTTTTACCAAACATATGCGGATCCAATCACGATCTTTTAATACGAACAGGAGATCTTTCTCAATCAATCCCTTTGCCCCTCATTTTTCGAGAATCAGAAAGATCCTTTTCGAGTTTGAATTTGTTCGTTTGGAATCTGGGTTTTCCTACTTATTTCTTTTCTTCTTTATTTCTATTTTCTTTTTATTCCCTTCCATCATTCCTTTAGTCCCATAGGTACAGGTACAACGTTTGAATCAATAGAGAACCTTTTCTTCTGTATGAATCGATATTATTACATTCCAATTCCTTCCCGATACCTCCCAGGGAAAATCCCGAATTGGATCCCAAATTGACGGGTTAGTGTGAGCTTATCCATGCGGTTATGCACTCTTCGAATAGGAATCCATTTTCTGAAAGATCCTGGCTTTCGTGTTTTGGTGGGTCGTCCGAGATCCTTTCGATGACCTATGTTGTGTTGAAGGGATATCTATATGATCGATCTGATCGATTGCGTAAGGCCCGCGGTAGCGGTAGCAACGGAACCGGGGAAGGTATACAGAAAAGACAGTGATTTTCTATTCAATTAGTATTGGTTAGTGATCCCGGCTCGGTGAATCCTTTCTTCCGTGATGAACTGTTGGCACTAGTCCTACATTTTTTCTCTGTGGACCGAGGATAAAGGGGGGCTCAGCGGGAAGAGGATTGTACCATGAGAGAAGCAAGGAGGTCAACCTATTTAAAATATACAACATGGATTCTGGCAATGCAATGTAGTTGGACCCTCATGTCGATCCTAACGAATCGGCCTTTCCACGGAGATAAATCTTTGCCTGCTAGGCAAGAGGATAGCAAGTTACACAAATTATGTCTCGGTAGGACATGTATTTCTATTACTACGAAATTCATAAATGAAGTAGTTAAAATGGTGGGGTTACCATTCTCCTTTTTGTAGTGACGAATCTTGTATGTGTTCATAAGAAAAGGAATTTTTCTTTTTTCGAGGTCTCAACGGGGTGTGGAAACACATAAGAACTCTTGAATGGAAAAGAGATGTAGCTCCAGTTCCTTCGGAAACGATAAGATCTTTGGCTCAAGAACGCAAGAAGAAGGGGTTGATCCCTATTCCCTATCATCTTGGCTTGGTTCTGCTTCCTCTTTTTTTTTCACAATACAGAGTCGGGCTCTTCTCCTACCCGTTATGGCTCGAATCCGTAGTCAATCCTATTTCCGATAGGAGCAGTTGACAATTGAATCCAATTTTCCCATTATTTTCGTATCCGTAATTGTGCGAAAAGAAGGCCCGGTTCCAAGCTTGCCAACACCCAATACTTCAAAACAATGCCATAAGCTCCAATTTCTCTTGTTTTGCTTCTCATGACTCCAATAAACCTATAAAACTCAAAACAAACATAAAATACGAAATTTACGGAAAAAAATAGGAAAAATAGCATAATCAATTGATAATAATTAAGGTTTTTTAGACACCTATCATATAATATCGGAATTCATCTGGCAAACTAGAAGAAACATGATTAGTAGCATAACTATCCTCCCATTTTGCGATCGTTCACATACATACCCGCCATAAGGTTGTTAATATGTATGAGAATAATCGTAAGGAGGATTGATTTTGATTATACCCATGGTATGGTTGGTAGTTCTTATAAAACTGAGATTGAAAACCATATTGATTACCACTATAATATGATTGATCTTGTGTACCGTACATGTTATTTCCGTAAGGAAACATGACAACTCACAAGATTTGGAATTGATAGCATCGGATAAAGGCCCGGCCGAAGTAACGTCGGGAGCATTATGGGGTCTGTTAATGTTTCGAGCTTCCACATTCAAGAAATTAAGGGGTAGTAGACAATCCAGTACATCCACAGCTTAGTCATTCGAGCCTTAATGTGCATCTCCCATTGAAGAGCTGTTTTCGGGTGGTTCAAGCGCCCTCCGCCCTCTTTCTCTATCGCTCCACTCGAGCCTTTCGTCTCTCGTTTTCGCTTGTGGACCAACCTCAGGAGAGTAGATTTAATCTGTATTGATCGAAAGAAATGTCTTGCAAAGAAAATTTGAATTTCCGGATCTCGCAGTCGCTCGTTCTTGGAATTATTGCCCCTCATCGTCCGCTTTACCAGCCTACCTTGTTTGCCTTATCTTCGCCATGCTCTTTGAATACGGAAATCTCGCATCTCAGGAGGTTCAGCAGATAAACTAGGACTCCTTCTTATACCCATACTACGAGCTGTGAATCCCCTTTCCCAACCTTGCTAAGCCATTTTAAAGTCATACCGATTCGAAGGCACTCCACTTTAGCTACTTTACAGGGGTCCCGGTACTGGGACCTATAGAAGTAATTTCATTTCCTCAAGCTTTGTCGAAAGAAAAGCAAGTCTGAGGAGGTTTACGAGCTAAATTTAAGTCCCAGTCTCTTGATCCCTCAATTATATGCCTACTTGCTTCAAGCAATACAAGAGTAATACTAACAACCTATTTGCCCCAAGCTTCCTGCTTGCCCTCATTACCAACTAGAAACCTTAGCTACGTACCACCCACAAGGGCGAAGAGACTCATATGTTCTACATGTGAGGGGCGCCTTTTTGTGTCAAGAGATTAGTTATCTAGGTTTCGATTTGATATACTTTCTTTTCGAGATGACTTGTTTACTATTCAATATCGCCTCTTTAGCTTTCATATTTGAAGTATCTAGTGCCCTTATTTCCGTAACCCGGTCGAGCAACAGCCACTTCGTTCTCCCCTTGAGCGAAGGAAAGATAGCTCCGCTCTCTGTTTCCTAAAGCAGCTAGGCGGAGGACAAAGAAGAACTTGCAGCGATTTGTAGACCAATATCAAAGGTCTTCGCTCCTGTCTCGTGATTCACTGTGCATCTGAGATGAATAAATGAGGGTCATTCTTTGTTCAAAAAGAGACAACAGCCAAAATTCCGCTTTGCTTATGAGAAGGTTAAGCAAGATGTGAAAATTGTCTCAACCAGGTCGAAGGCCAAAGCAGGAAGTCGTGAGAATTCTTCGCCAGCCAGCCCGTAAGAGGAAGTGTAGTTACAAGACGGCGGACGGGTAGGTGCAATGAAAGTAGGAAGCATCTTCTTACACCTTTCTTGCTTCTAGGCTTGCTTCATATATATGGCCAGGTCACAGGAATGCTTCTTAGGCTTACAATTCCGAGTCAACAACCGTAACTCGAGCACTTAGCCCTAGTTCTTGCTCTTTCCTTCCTTGCAACCTTCTAGGTCCTATGGATCTATCCATTGAACCCTGATCCCTGGAAAACCGCCTCCGCTTTGGAACATTATACTTTGTATTTGCATTTTCTTTGCAATTTGGATTGGGACCAGTTTAGCTTGCTTTTGCAACCGCATTCACTTACCTGAGAAGAGATCCGTCCGCAAGTGTCTTTCTTCGAAACGACCTCACTATTGCAATTAGAATATTGTTGATACTGCCCCTTATTAAGACGCTCCAAGTTATGGAATGGACAACCTCTATTATCGACATCGACTTTACTATTAAAGACTGGAAATTGCCCACTTCAACTATTCGCGAAAAGAGCTACCAATGCTAAGTGAGTCAAAGGCACCAGATGATCCCTCTCAAAATGTGGATAGCATGGTAAACAAGAACTCTATAAGTCTCCTTAAGTAACCCTCCAGCGTATCTAAACAAATTCCAAGTAATTTGTCTCGTGCTAAGAGGTAGAAACTTAAAAAGATAGCAAATCAATACATTTGGGATGATCCATACCTACGGAAACATTGTTCATACCAATTTATATGAAGTTGTGTAACCGAATCTGAATTCAATTCTATCTTTTATTTTTGCCATTCATATGCTTGTGGAGGAAACTTTGGGTCTAATTGAACCGCACTCAAGGTACTTGAGAGTGGCTTCTTTTGTCCAACTTTATTCAAATATGCATACATATTTCTTACTACTTGTGATCGATGCCAAAGAATGGGCAACCTAGGTGCTCGAAATCAAAGGACACAAACGGTTATCCACTTCGTAGAGGTATTCAACGTTTGGGGAATTTATTTTATGGGTACTTTTTTTAATTCTTTCGGATGGTGGGTTTTTAACAAGGGCATGAATTGTAAAATTGCTTTGTCTGGCTGTAGAAATATAATAAACGAATCTCTAACCCAGGTCATAATTATGGATACGTACTTCTGTCTTACATTCCGAAAGAGAATTGAGAAGCGATATTCCTGGATAAATTATCCATGTGCATCCATGGTCTTTTGCACATATATGCGCCATTTCATGTGCGTCCATGCAAACTATTTGTATTTACCAGAATATGCTGCTATACAAAATTGCGAACACTCGGAATAAAGGGTATGCCATATCCTAATAAAACACCAATTAGATGATATCATCTAATTGCAGAGTCGCATCGAGCATTATCTCAAGTTGTAAACTTCCACAACTGAATCTCTTCAAAATGTTCTGTATGCATTGATGCTAACATTAAATCTCATGCAATTGAGAAACCCTAAACAGGCCATAAATATGGCCACAACATTAATGAATGCCAAAGCTAGCAGTGCATAGTTAGTAATCATGGCACTAGTAAGTGCTAACCTTGGCAAAGCCCTAGCCACACTCCCAACACCAATGAGTAGCACACACATGTGCCAAAAGGCCAGGAAAAAGCCGACAACACCAACAACATATCCAACGGCCAACACTAATGCCGACACTAGCACTAGCGATGCCAACAACGCTTGGCTAGCACTAGCAATGCTAGTAGTGCTAGCCGTGCTAAGCGCTAACACTAGCGTTGGCTCTAGCAATAACACTAATTATGATAAATGTTAACACTAACGTTAGCGCTAGTGCTGGCACTTTTAACAGAGCAAGTTGCGCTAAGCGCTAGCACTCCCCTTTCCTTACCTTTGCGCGTCTTCTTACCCATGCTCTGCTGCGCCAACCTCATTCCCTCGTGCCAGCACTATTCTTTGCTAACTAGCACTAATATTAGGCTATTGCCATATTGCGTTGGCAGAAACTCATTGATAGCATTATCTTACGACAAGCTCATGAATTACTCGTGTGTTTTGAGTCCATGACTCCACTAACTTCTACGAGAAATCAAAACAATTACATGGTGTGATTTTTCATGGGGTTTTGGTCCGGTGGTTACAGTAATATACGACGTAGAAACACCCCATGATGAGGAAGTTACAAGATAGTGGTAAGGTTGATGGAGTAAAGGAGTAATGGTTTCATGAAAATTCCAAGGCGGTTATACCATTATCCCACAACTTCCATCTCTTCATCTCTTCACTACCTCCACTACTTAAAAGGAGATCTTGCATTCCCAAACTATTATAAATAGGCTACTTAGCCATTCAGAAAAATGGAAAATAAGCTTATCAGTCTCACAGGCTCTGTTATTCTCCGCCTCTACACATAACTCAACACACAAAATTCCTTCAACTTTCTTTGCTTCCCTCCCCTATGATCAACCCATTTTCTCTCCTTGTGACCGAAGCAATACGGAGTGGCTACTATCGTGGTTTAGGCTTGTCTTGTACGATTTGATTTCTGAATCTAAAGAAAGTACTTCAACAGTACATGGTTTTGCCTAAAAGTAATTTTTGGGTACTACAATTGGCGACCACAGTGTGAGATCAATCTCTCGGTCACGAATCTAATTATTCAACCATCTGAAAATCATTCTTTAATCGTCTGAAAACAAGGTGGGGCTTAGGTCTGGTTCATAGACTAACATCAATTTAGGTCCAGCAACCAATCTCAGTTCTGCTGTTCCATTCCCCAAAATGCTTTCACCAAACACACTAACTCCACTCTTTTAGCCAATGCTACTGGAAACCCCATGGATATCCAAGCATCACCAAGTCTCTCAAATATGGTGAAGAGACCCTTGATGATGTACAAATAGACATTACTACCACTCAGAAGGAAATACTTTCTCATTTCAATACTCGTATGAAGCAACTACCTCTAGAACAACACAAGTATCATATGGAGCGAACCCGAAATGCCTCCAAAGTTATTGCTCATGCTAACACCTCCACATCCCACGTCCAAAGAGATAAATGAAAAGTTTATATAGCCCCTGATCTCGTACCAGGAAATAGTCAACAAATAAATCTCAACACCAGTGGAGTTCTGGAAAGGTCCATAAAAAAAATGAGAAAAAAAGACTTATCTCTGTCTCACCAGAACCAGCCTCTCTGTCTACTTGAGATCCATAAAATCCTACAATAAGGAGACATCTCTATCCTCATTTTCTTGTAGCATAAAGAGATAAGGGTACTCACCTTTATCAAGACGTCACTAGATAGAGCCAGTCAGCGCCATTTGCTGCTGCCTACGCCACTACCATCTGTTGCTGTCAGCGTCATCTTTTGTTGCCAGCGCCATCTACTACCAGCGTCAGCACATCCAGATTCGATATTCGACGCGATTGCAAGATCCCCATTCAAAGAAAAAAAGTAGGGATGCAGCAATCAAACTTCGTTATTCATAATGATTTAGAAAGACCGCTACCACTAACATATTGTGGATATGAGTGTCCATTACCAATTCACCTGCAACAATCATGTAGATCCATACTACGACATGGTTCTGGGACGCCCGTGGATCCACATCAACAAGGCAAGGCTCGACGCATCTCTGGAGAAATCGTCACCAAGGGACCCACATGTAGGCACCAACAAGCCAGCATACCCAAAGATTTCTCACCTCCAGAACATCACAAATAAAGGATCTGAACGCTAAAAAATTGCATAGATGAGAGATAGTAACGTGCGCCCATGGATTTCACCTACAAGTAAGTCTTGTTCAACAATTCTCTTTAGAACCAGTTGTCCCACGTCTCATCAAGGCTTGGGGACTTGATCCGAGTATCAACCTCAACGTTCCTTGACGATGTGCATGGGAAGCTGATCCTTTTCAAAAGTTTGTCGAATGGATAGGGGTCGTCTTTACTGAGAATATTAAAACCAACTCTATTTGCACATATATGACAAATGATCCCAATACCGCTTCTTTTGTTTGCTAATACTTTTTTTATTCATTTTATGTCTTCCGCTTCCGCCAATCACTGGAAAAGTATGATGACTCACTCCGTCGATTGATTGGCGGTTTGAGGTCGCTGGTATAATATAGGAATTCTTTATGATACAAAAGGTAATCATACATATTTTACCGATTGGGTTTTTTTGAACGGAGCCTGGATACTTCATTTTTTTGGTCCAACCAAGCCAACCATAAATTCTTCTAATTGAAAAATGCATATTGATCCCCCAAATAAATTGCTCTAATTGCACTTCACGCTTCAAATTATTGATGGTTCAATCAATCTTTCTTGGGTGAAACAGAGGATATCTCGATCGGGGGAGAAAACGGGGAAATCCCATATGACCCAATATGTCTGACAAGTCGCACTATACGTCAACCCAAACCGAATCTTCCTCTCCAGGAATCCGAAAAGGTACTTTTGGAACACCAATAGGCATTAAATGAAAGAAAAAGGTTTTTAAGTACTAAAATTTCACTTTGATGTGGAAACGTAACAACGGGTTTTCTTTTTTTCATAATATTTATGTTTTCGGGTTTTATCCATAGATTGTAAAGTTCATCGAAGAAGATGGAATGAATAAAAAAAATTATTATGAATGAGCTGCGATGTTCAAATGATGAACAAGCATCTCTAATTCACTCATCTAAAATGGGACCCATCCCCCCATTGCGTATTCGGAAATGGTTGAAGTAGTTGAATAGGAGGATCACTATGACTATAGCCCTTGGTAGGCGACACTACTGCCTCTCATGAAGGAAAGCCACATCTGGTCATTAAAACTATATTAAGTGGATTTTACAAACTCGTCAATACTGATAAACCAACATGGGTAGTCGTACGTGGTAAGTGGCTTAAAGTTTTCAAGGCTTAAACACTTCACCACCCTGACAAAGCTGTCAAGGATTAAGCATTTTACCACCCTTAGCAATATTTCCTTGCTTCTATGCAACATTTGTAATCCCTACAAAATGTTTACAGTTCCTTGCATTCATAATTAAAATTTTAATTTATTTAATTGAACAAAGTATTGTTTCTCTCTCTAGAAAATCCTTGAAAACCATTCAAAATCTACCTACTCAAAATTCCAAAATAAAACAACAAAAAAAATTAAAAAAATCGGGTATCTCAGAAACTCATAAAAACCCTCAAAACCTATTACTTAGAAAAAAAATCGTTGAAGACTGATTCAATGCCATCAACATATGCTTTTTATACCTATGCAAGGGCTTCACTTGCAAGCCTCAACTCCCAAAGATAGTCTTTCAGCATCATCTCTAGCCTTGGTAATTGCTTCTAGGCCAAAGATGCGCCTACTTTCTTCAAGTTCTTTTGAATGGATCACATATAACGACAAAGCCATCCAACACCAAGCTTATCCATATCAACTTTCTTCAAGAGTCGGATCCTGTCAAACTTGAAGTCAAAATCAACTCATGCATTCAGATACTCAATTGGTGCAGTTTTCATCGATTAGCATCCTACGTAACAATACCACTTGAAACATCATCCTCGGCAGATGTATCCAAGGAATCACGTGAACAACACTCGGGGACTGAAGGTTTACACAAGATCCCCTCGCTGTCAAGAACCTCTCCATCCTATAAAAGATGGTCAACCAGAGATTCACAACCTTGATAAGGCCCTTTACTCCCCAAAGACATGTCGCAAAGGTATCTCCACCTCTCCCAACTACATCGTCAGATATGATAGGCGCCTACAACCCCTGACAAGGATGAAATGCATCTAGGGCCTACTCAAAAAATATAACTTCAGAAATCAAAGAGAAGTTTGATAGGGGACTACTCACCGCAACACATCTCATAACAATCAAGGATTCAGAAGATGGCTCAAGAGACGCCTCTTGGAACATAGTCTTTGAAGACACCCGCAACACCACGTTGGCAACAAGATACCTTTCAGTTCATCCTCTTCACCTTCGATGTCTCCAAAGGACTTTGCCATATAAGCATACCAGCATCACATCCAGAAGGGTAAAACAAACTATGAGCCAAAGGGTCAGGATAAAACACAATTTCATTCAGTCAATGCTTACAAAATCGTCTCAGTTACGACTCAACAACCTGGGCACCAACGAAGGGCTCGAACTTCAATTCAAGTTTTTGCTCCAGCCTTGGCGCGAGAAAGACAACAACAACAATAGGAGATATCGATTTTTATGGCTTCCCTTAGCTGATCATGTCCATAACATGGGGACTTCACCTCTGTTGTTGTTGATGCTGATTTTAACCACACTGGTCAACTATGAAAGACACACTGAATATAGAATTCTCAAGGTGACATCATCAATTCCCCTTATGCTTCAAGCATGCCCTAAAAAGATAGTACCCGTGGTCATGATCTCAACTATCACTGGTAACGAGGCATCCACGACCATCTCAAGCACAATGAACACTCGAAAGGCCAGACCACTTAAGAATCATGATTCGCTTCTCAACATCTGGAATATGGCTTAGAAGTTGTTGTCATAAATTCATCTTCTCCAAAAACATGGCTATGGCGAGCATCACATCCTCGCGATAGCACTTACCATCACGAGCTCTCCAATTCGTCGTTACTACTCATGTTGTCACACATGCATCCTATGAGCTCGGAAATCGACAACCATTGGTGAGGATAGGGCAAAGCATCCTTAACGAAAAGTGTTCATCTGTATCTCTACTACAACATATTAAAAGGGGCGCGTCATTCGGATCTACGAGCTAAGAGATGTGACTCTTGTTCTACAGTCTACGGGTTAGGAAAATTTGCACGGGATCATATATTACAAGCGTGCACGCATGATTGACTGACCATACAAGCTCTGAATCAGAAAACGTCACCAACTTCATGTTATCATTGTTTCGCTACTATGACCCTTGTCGTCTCAACTTCTGGGAATGTTGCTGCTGCTGGGCGAAAGGAGAAAGAAAGAGAGTGTTGGTGGTCGGTGATGGTCAAACAAGAATTTCCTCTTTGAAGCCATGGTCTCGTGCTACACACGGGTCAATTTTGGTATTTCCATCATACAAATCAGCTACGCTTCACTAGTTTATGCTCTCTAGACGACGCTCTATCATCCTACAGGCACTACTACATCAACTACTGCTCCTTTAGCAATTATTTGACATCATTAGAGCGTCATCAAATTAGAATTCCTGGTAAAATCCGACAACTAAGCTCGTTGATTTATTTTGATTTGTTTTTCCTAGTTGCAGAAGCATGAAATAAATACGTATAAAACTCTGACAAGCATCATGATCATGAATACGTAATCCTAAATTAAATTCTTCAAGAAAATTGAGAATTATAAAATTCTAACCAAGCATCAGGATTATGAATATGTACTCATATCTTATATTCTGCAGGAAAATTGAGAATGAAATTTTTTTGACAAGCATAAGGATATGGATATGCACTCTTATCTTACATTCTGCAAGAAAATTGAGAATGATAAAATTCTGACAAGCATCAGGATTATGGATATGTACTCCTATCTTATATTATGTAAAAAAAATTGAGAATGCATAGTCATCTCCTGGCTAAATTAAGATCTGTAGCTCCTTTTGCATATATATGCACCCCTAGAAATTTCAGGGATTTACCAAGCTAAACCCTCGTAATTTCATGTGCATCCATGCAAACTATTTGTATTAACCAGAATACGCTCAGAATGGAAAATATACCATTTCTGAATTAAAAAAAATGCTAAATTAGATGCATACCATTTAATTACAGAATCGCATCGAACATCATCTCAAGTTGTAAACTTTCACGGCTGAATCTCTCGAATATGTTCTGTATGCACTGCATAAAAGTTAAGCACTTCATGTCATAAATGAACTTGCTTTAAGTCGCAAAACTTCAATGGCTGAATTCCTTGAACTTGTTCAAATGCTCAGGTTCTACTCATTTTAGTATTCCGATGGTAGTAATACCTTAACACTCATCTTAGTGTTTTGACGGCAGCATTGCCACAACCCTCTCTATAACCAACTAATGTTCCAAATACCTTCCGTTGTTACTATGGTAAAAGAAGAATACTATACCCGAGAATACAAAGAAAAACTTGCTCAGCCAACTGCTACTTTTCTAGTGATATTTAAATGTTAAACAATAAAAATCACATATTATTTCGCCTGGAAGACCACCATCTAGTTTTTACCACGCAACACTACTCGTTACGCGCTAAACATGGGACTTAATATATATGGTGTTTTTTTTTAAAGGGCATGAATTTTAAAATTGCTCTACCTAGCTGCAGAAATGTAATAAACGAATCTCTGACCCAGCGTCAAAATTATGGATATGTACTTCCATCTTACATTCCGCAAGAGAATTGAGAAGCGGTATTCAACTCTTGGAGAAATTAGACCTGTAGCTCTTTTGCATATATATGCTCCATAGAAATTTAGGGCTTTACAGCTACACCCTCGCTATTTCATGTGCATCCAGCAAATATATTTGTATTAACTAGAATATGTTGATTATACAAAATTGCGAACATTCGGAATAAAGGCTATGCCATATCCGAATAAAACACTAATTGGATACATACCATCTAATTGCAGAGTCGCATCGAGCATTATCTCAAGTTACAAACTTCCACAGCTGAATCTCTTGAAAATATTCTCTATGCACTGATGGTAACATTAAATTTAATGCAATTGAGAAACCCTAAACATGATATAAATATGGCCACGACATTAATGAATGCCATAGCTAGCGGTGCATGGGCATTAACCATGGCACTAGAAAGTGCCAGCCTTGGCAAGGCCCTAGCCACACTCCCAACACCAATGAGTAGCACTGATAAGTGAATAATTTACATGTTTCTTGTGTCAAATCCATACTAATACTAGCTATAATTCTTGCATAATTACTTGTTATTACGTTTGTTTTCTATCTTATGTCTTATATTAAGTGAAACATCTGAAATCAATGGAAATGGTGTTAAAGAGCTAAGAAGAGGAAAAGAGTTCATTCCGGCATGAAAATAAAAGGTTAAAGGATGGGAAAAAAAATTGAAACAAGAGTTCCAAAAATATTTAAGGTTGGGAAAGTACCCCAAAACCCAACCTTAAAAGAAGTTGACTTTGAAGGAAAATTCCAGGAAGATTTACAGTTGCTCTAGACTCTAGAACCCAACCGTAAAATTAGTTGAAGAGGTATGAAGATTTTGTCATTTCCATCTTGTATAAAATTGAAATACGAAGCCAACCCAAAAAGAATGAGGTCAATAGGACATCAGATGATGGGGTTATGATCAAAACATTGAAATACAAAAAAGTGTCCCGGAAGAATTACGGTTGGGTTTCTTGGACTTGGACCCAACCGTAAATCTTGGGATTTTGAGTGAGATTTTTGTGTCATAAAATCGGTTAGGTTTATTGGCTCGAACCCAACCGGAACTGGGGAGTTTAGCACGTGTTTGGGTTTCTAAAACATGGAAAAAACGGTCCCGGAAGGACTCAAAACCTAAATTTCTTGGATACTATAAAAGGAGACAACCAAGACATTAATAAAACACCTTTTTACACTTGAAACATAAGGAGAACAAGAAGCTAGGGCTTTGAGTTGCGATTGACCATCACAATTTCTAGGGTTTGCTTTATTTGCTTTCTTCTATATTTTCCATGGATTTTGAGAAATCCATGTTGAGCTAGACGTTTCATATTGGTTAAGGATGTAGCTGGATATCATAAACATGTTACTTGATTAATACATTAGTTTTGTTATCGTAATCAAATCATTACCATTCTTGTTCTACTACTTATTATCGCCATATATGATTGTGTGAATGTTTGTTTAGGAGCGCTACTAAATAACCATGAATGCAATATCTATTGCTAGACTAGGGTTTTGAGATACAAAATTATTGATGAACCTTGTCATAAGTAGCATATTGTGATTACCAATTGTATTCAAAACCTTTGTGTGATTGCATGTAGAAGCTTGACCTATGTTAACTAGATTACTCGTAATATATCTATCGCATTGATTAGCCTAATTCATTGAACTTAAATCTCTTGAGGGATTAAACTTGATAGCGCGTTGTATTAGGTTGTTCTTTGAGTAGTAATTACATATTCATCGTTATGGTATGTTCTCGATGGGATGCTCTATGGCTCTTGATAATGAATGGTTAAGTAACAACCCTAGTTAGTAGTTAGAGTGCATGTATTATGATTGAATATGAACCCTCAACCAATACTCTCAACCTATTGATTCTCTTATTCATTCTATGTTAGCATAATTAGTTTAATTACTTTAGTCTTAAAAAACATAATCACCCCGATTTATATAAGTTTTCAAATACGAATAACAACCCATATCTCCCTGGGATCGAATCTGTTTTTATAAGTATACTCTTATTTAAAATAATTTTGCTTGGATGACAATCGACCAAAATTTTGGCGCCGCTACCGGGGAAGCATAGCGGATTATTATTTAGTTTTTGATTTCTTATTTTTGTTTTTAATTTCTTTTTAAGAATTGTGTTTCGGGTACTTTACTGAAAGACAAACCAAAAGAGGAAATGGGTGATGTAAATCGTACACTCAAAGAACTAGCTTCTCACAATCTGGATACACAGAAATGGTGTATTCAAACTACATCTAACTTCGATTTCAAGTCAGGGTTTATTCGAGAGCTTCCCAAATTCCATGGAATGTCTAATGAAGATCCGAATAAGCATCTAATGGATTTCCATAACAAGGTCATGGCCATGATACTGGCAGAGATAAATGAAGATGGAGCTATGTTACGGTCATTAGCATTCTCTTTGATAAACACCGGTAAGGAATGGTTATACTATTTACCTGCTGGAAGTGTAACAACATGGAATGGTTTGGAGAAACTTTTTTTAAAGAGGTATTTTCCTGCATCTAAGGCAAAACAAATTCGGAAAGAGATTTGTGGGATTAAACAGATGGCAGGAGAAACATTGTATGAATGATGTAAGTATTATAAGAGATTGGAGGGAAGTTTCCCGCATCATCAATTCAGTGATTCATTGATTATCCAGTATTTTTACGATGGTGTACACCCAGGTGACAGAAATCTCCTTGACGTTGCAAGTGGTGGTGCTCTAATAAACAAAACAGTATCGCAAGCTAAAGAATTGATCGAGAACATGGCAGCAAATTCTCAATAATTTTTGAGTTTTTTATCAAGAGAGTCAAGTTGACGAGATGACCGAGCTACGTCAACAGGTAGGAAACCTGATAGCAATGGTGCAACAAATTGAAGGTGTGGTGGTACAAATATCATGCCGATCTTATGAGCATGTGGAGCATTACAATGCTATTCTCAAGCCAACAAACACAACAGTGTGATCCTCACTCCAACATCTATGATCAAGGATGTAGAGACCGACCATATTCTAGTTGTGCTAGTAAAGAAGCTACAGTTGCAGATCCTGTTTATAATTGTTCTAGTGTGTTCAACCAACAAGTACAACAACCACAAATAGATCAAAACTCATAATCATCAGAGATGCTTACTTGAATGAAGACCTTAATCTCCATGGTACAACAGGATTAACAACAAACATAGCTAAATCAGAAGAAAAATAAAAATACAATTAATAATCTGCGTATGCAGATGGGTGTTATGGCAAGTGAGATTAATCAGTTAAAGGCACAAGATAGTGAGAAACTCTATCCTCTGACTCTTGTTAAACCAAAAGATATTATTAATGCTGCTATATTGAGAAGTGGTATACAAACTGTGCAACCTGAAATTACTATCAAGGGTAATCAAAAATCTCTAAAGGACCCGACAAAAGAGGAAAATCTCATAACTCCTCCAAAAAACGGCAGGTATCAAAAGAAAAACCTCAGTCTCATGTTTCTACTTACGTTCCCCCTCTACCTTTCCTGGAAGGTTCACTAAAGATAATAAGAAGGTGGAACAAGATAAACAGATTTTGGACGTTTTCAAGAAAGTCCAAGTGAACATTCCTCTCATTGAAGCAGTCATGCAAGTTCATCATTGCACGAATTTCTTGAAGGATTTGTGCACTAATAAAAATAATTTAACTGGTAATAAAGTAATGAGTATGGGGGGGAATGATTCGGCGTTTCTTGAAAAGAAATTTCCACCTAAATTGAAAGACCCCGATAGCTTTACTATTCCATGCACAATTGGTAAAACCAGGTTTACAAAAGCTTTGCTAGAGTTAGGAGCATTTATTAATGTTATGCCTGCTTTAACTTATAATGCTTTACATCTTGGTCCTCTCAAGGAGACCGTTATAGTTATCCAACTTCCCAATATATCTAATGTTTACCCCCAAGGGGTTGTTGAGGATGTTTTGGTGTAGGTAAATGGAATAATATTTCCAGTGGACTTCTATGTTCTAGATATGAGAGATGATAATTCATCCTCGTCTACACCTTTACTGGTGGTAGACAGTTTTTTAGCACTTCTAGAACAAAGATTGATGTCCACGATGACACCTTGAATGTGGAGTTTGATGAAGAGGTAATAAATTTCAGTATCTTTGAAGCAATGCTATGCCCAAGTAATGCTCAATCGAGTTTTCATAATGTGTTAGACGCAGGCTAAGGAGCATTTAGAAGTTTACATTCGGGCTGACGACATTAAACCAAGCTCTGAATGGGGGGCAACCCATTGGTTTTGTTTTTCTATCCTTATCTTTTTAGTTTTATTTTTATTTTTCATATCATTAGTAGGATTTCCCACCTTGAATTTTACATTGGAAGAATCAATTTACATTGAGGCCAATGTAAAGTTTGAGTGTGGGGGAGTGTTTAAGCATATAGATTCTTAATATTCCTTTTTGTAGGTAGAATATTTTTAAAACTTTTTGTACATATTTGCATGAAAACTTCCAACTTTTAGAGATTTTAGAGTTACTTATTATACTTCTAGCTAAGTTTTCATACGGAGTTCTTACCAAAATAATTGGACTTAGAAGTAATAGACAACGACATTCGGAGTTCTTAGTTGTTGAGAGGTAATACCGAAAAAATAGACTTCAACCGTCGGTAGAGAATACAGTTTTGAGATGTTGATCATTGAATACCGATGAGTGAGGCACCAGACCTTCAATTCTTTGTAGCTGTTTAAAAAAATTATCCGTTTATAGTGTTTCATCTGCACAAACTCTGGGTAGAATGATGAGCTACCCAACTTAACACTAATTTCATCACTACTTTTTGATCTCTTGAGTGCCATTTCTATCAATCATGAGGTTGTCATCATAATTGCTAACTCAATATTGTAGTCTTGTTTGCAGTTGGCACCATTCTCTTGACAACAACATGTCCATAGAAACATATCATTATTAACAAGCGGAACATTACAAATTTAAAGAAAAGTTAAAGACGTTCAAGTTTACGAGCAACAATACAAGAAATAGTAAATTTCATACTCAAGTAAAGCAACAATATAATTAGCAGATATATATATAGATGTTGAAGACTTATGTACAAGAATAAATAAGATCAAAAGATGTGAATTCTTTGAAGTTTATGAGACGAAGACAATACAAGTTGTGAAGAATCAAGTGGTAAACTCCTTATCCACGGCCATACTAGTTTCATTTTAACTTTCAATTTATATCTTCTTACCTTAAAAAAATAATTAAAAAGTAAAAAATTAATAATAGTGTCTATCATTGTTGTAGTATATTTGTTTTTATATTCATTCAATAAGGTTGTGGGGAAGAAGAAATCTATAAAAAGTTTCAAACAACAAGGAATTGAAGAAAATAATTATATTTTTCAAGGTTCTACGAAGTTCAAGAGTTCATCATAAACGGTTAAAGACAGAAGACTGAAGACGTTTCTATTGGATGTTGTGAGAGTAGTGTTGATTGTAAACCGGGTGAGAAGGTAAATAAGCATTCCCATCCTTACATAGCGGTTGATTTCCTTTCTTAGAGATCACTATAAAAACAAAAAAGGGGTTCTTTTTCGTCCCACATTTCTATGGGATAACATCTTCATGATTCAGAGGGTTACCTTTCCTTCCTACCATTTAAAGTGTGCAGGATTTCTATCTTTTTCCTGCCTGCACACACGTGAGAACCATAAAGTGCATCTTTTGAGTGTCAATTTCATAAAATCCTATTGGTGAGGCACAATGTTCATTCGGTCACTCTTGGGGTTGGATTCTTTCATATGGTGGTTATCTCCTAACTCAAGATCTAAGTATGAGAATAATGTTCTTTATACTTCTAACTTCTTATTGTTAGTGTGCAGAAACTTTATGTCTTCGTAGCTCTTTGAATGCTTGTGCTCTAAATGTGTTTAAAGTTAGAATTTAGGTTTGTGGGTATACCTCTTGTAAACCATAACGATACTATATCTCGTCCACTAGGGACACCTAGGGGTTTAAGTCTTGTTACAAATGTTAAGTGTAACCGTGTCCTCGACGAAATAGAGTTGTTTTATTTTAGTTAGTTTAGTTTAGATCGTAGTTTGCTCGAGGACTAGCAAAAGCTAAATATGGGGGAATTAAGTACATAATTTACATGTTTATAGTATCAAATCCATACTAATAGTAGATATAATTCTTGCATATTACTTTTTATTACGTTTATTTTCTATCTTATGTCTTACATTAGGTGAAACATCTGAAATCAATGGAAATGGTGTTAAAGAGCTAAGAAGAGGAAAGGAGTTCTTTCCGTCATGAAAAGAAAAGGTTAAAGGATAGAAACACAACTTTGAAACAAGAGTTCCAGGAAGATTTATGGTTTGGAAAGTACCCCAAAACCCAACCGTAAAAGAAAATGATTTTAAAAGCAAATTCCAGAAATATTTACAGTTGGTTCTAGACTCTCAAATCCAACCGTAAAATTATTTGAAGAGGTATGATTTTGGTCATATCTATCTTGTAGATAATTGAAATACGAAGCCAACCCAAAAAGAATGAGGTCAATCGAACATCGGATGAGGGAGTTATGATCAAAACGGTGAAATACAAAAAAGTGTGCAAGAAGAATTACGGTTGGGTTTCTTGGAATCGGACCCAACCGTAAATCTGGAGATTTTGAGTGAGATTTTTGTGTCTGAAAATCGGTTGGGTTTATTGGCTAAAACCCAACCGTAACTGAGGAGTTTAGCACGTGTGTGGGTTTCTAAAACATGGAAAAAACGGTCCTGGAAGGATTCAAAACCTAAATTTGTGGATACTATATTAGGAGACATCCAAGACATTAAGAAGACACCTTTTTACACTTGAAAACACAAGGAGAACAAGAAGCTAGGGCTTGGAGTTGCGATTGATCATCACGATTTGTAGGGTTTTTTTCATTTACTTTCTTCTATATTTTCCATGAAGTTTGAAAAATCCATGATGAGCTAAACCTTACATATTGGTTAAGGATGTAGCTGGATATCATAAACATGTTACTTGATTAAAACATTAGTTTTGTTATCTTAGTCAAATCATTATCGTTCTTGTTATACTACTTATTATCGCTACATATGATTGTGTGAATGTTTGTTTAGGAGTGCCACTAAATAACCATGAATGCATATCTATTGCTAGACTAAGGTTTTGAGATTCGAAATTGTTGATGAACCTTGTCATAAGTAGCATATTGTGCTTACCAATTGTATTCAAAACCTTTGTATGATTTCGTGTAGAAGCTTGACCTTTGTTAAATAAATTACTCGTAGTATATCTATTGCATTGATTAGCCTAATTCATTGAACTTAAATCCCTTGAGGGATTAAACTTGATAGCACGTTACATTAGGTTGTTCTTTGAGTAGTAATTATATATTCATCGTTATGGTATGTGATGACATGAGGAATTTACCGGAGTATGCTCTCGAAGGGATGCTCTGTGGCTCTTGATTATGAATGGTTAAGTAACAACCCTAGTTACTAGTTAAAGTGAATATATTATGATTGAATATGAACCCTTAACCAGTACTCTCAACCTATTGATTCTCTTACTTATTCTTTGCTAGCATAATTAATTTAATTACTTTAGTCTTAAAAAACAAAATCCCTTAGGTTTACAAAAGTTTTCAAATATGAATAACAACCCATATCAACCTGTGGATCGAATCTATTTCTATAACTATACTCTTATTTATAATTGTGAAGTGAAAGAATTTGAAATAATTTTGCTTGGATGACAACCAATTTTTTTTTGGCACCGCTGCCGGGGAAGCATAGCAGATTATTATTTAACTTTTGATTTCTTATTTTTGTTTTTAATTTTGTTTTAAGAATCGTGTTTCAGGTACTTTACTAAGAGACAAACCAAAAGAGGCAATGGGTGATGTAAATCGTACACTCAAAGAACTTGCTTCTCACAATCTGGATACACAGAAATGGTGTATTCAAACTACATCTAACTTCGATATCAAGTCAGGGTTTATTCGAGAGCTTCCCAAATTCCATGGAATGTCTAATGAAGATCCGAATAAGCATCTAATGGATTTCCATAACAAGGTCATGGTCATGCTACTGGCAGAGATAAATGAAGATGGAGCTATGTTACGGTCATTAGCATTCTCTTTGATAAACACCGGCAAGGAATGGTTATACTATTTACCTGCTGGAAGTGTAACAACATGGAATGGTTTGGAGAAACTTTTTTTAAAGAGGTATTTTCCTGTATCTAAGGAAACTCAAATTCGGAAAGAGATTTGTGGGATTAAACAGATGGAAGGAGAAACATTGTATGAATGATGTAAGTATTATAAGAGATTGGAGGGAAGTTTCCCGCATCATCAATTCAGTGATTCATTGATTATCCAGTATTTTTACGATGGTTTACACCCCGGTGACAGAAATCTCCTTGACGTTGCAAATGGTTGTGCTCTAAAGAACAAAACAGTGTCACAATCTAAAGAATTTAACGAGAACATATCAGCAAATTGTCAATAATTCTTGAGTTTTTTATCAGATCCATTTATCAAGAGAGTTAATCAAGTTGACGAAATGACCGAGCTACGTCAACAGGTAGGAAACCTGACAACAATGGTGCAACAAATTGAAGGTGTGGTGGTACAAATATCACGTCGAGCTTATGAGCATGTGGAGCATGTCAATGCTCTATTCTTAAGCCAACAAACACAACAGTGTGTCCTTACTCCAACACCTATGATCAAGGATGTAAAGACCGGCCATATACTAGTTATGCTAGTAAAGAAGCTACAGTTGCAGATCCTGTTTATAATTGTTCTAGTGTGTTCCAACAAAAAGTACAACAACCACAAATAGATCAAAACTCAGAATCGTAAGAGATGCTTACTTTGATGAAGACCTTAATCTCCATGGTACAACAGAATCAACAACTAGCAGAGATAAATTAGCAGAAAACTAATAATATAATTAATAAGCTGCGTATGCATATGGGTGTTATGGCAAGTGAGATTAATCAGTTAAAGGCACAAGATAGTGAGAAACTCTATTTTTCAGACTCTTGTTAAACCAAGAGATATTATTAATGCTGTTATATTGAGAAGTGGTATACAAACTGTGTAACCTGAAATTACTGTCAAGGGTAATCAAAAATCTCTAAAGGAGATGACCAAAGAGGAAAACCTCATAACTCCTCCGAAAAACGCCAGGTATCAAAAGAAAAACTTCAATATCATGTTTCTACTTACGTCCCCCCTCTACCTTTCCTGTAAGGTTCGCTAAATCTAATAAGAAGGTGGAACAAGATAAAGAGATTTTGGACGTTTTCAAGAAAGTCCAAGTGAACATTCCTCTCATTGAAGCAATCAAGCAAGATCATCATTGCGCGAAGTTCTTGAAGGAGTTGTGCACTAATAAAAATAAGTTAACCGGTAATAAAGTAATGAGTATGAGGGGGAATGCTTCAGCGTTTCTTGAAAATAAACTTCCACCTAAATTGAAAGACCCCGGTAGCTTTACTATTCAATACACAATTGGTAAACCATGTTTACAAAAGATTTTATAGATTTAGGAGAATCTATTACGGTTATGCCTGTTTCAACTTATAATGCTTTACATCTTGGTCCTCTCAAGGAGACCGGTATAGTTATCCAACTTGCCAATATATCTAACATTTACCCCCACGGGGTTGTTTGAGGATGTTTTGGTGTAGGTAAATGGACTAATATTTCCAGTGGACTTCTATGTTCTAGATATGAGAGATGATAATTCATTCTCGTCGACACCTTTACTGTTGGGTAGACCCTTCTAGAACAAAGATTGATGTCCACGACGACACCTTGACTGTGTAGTTTGATGGAGATGTTATAAATTTCAGTATCTTTGAAGCAATGCGATGCCCAAGTAATGCTCAATCGAGTTTTCATAATGTGTTAGACGCAGGCTAAGGAGCATTTAGAAGTTTACACTCGGGCTGACGACATTAAACCAAGCGCTGAATGGGAGGCAACCCATTGGTTTTGTTTTTCTATCCTTATCTTTTTAGTTTTATTTTTCTTTTTCATATCATTAGTAGGATTTCCCACCTTGAATTTTACATTGGAAGAATCAATTTACATTGAGGATAATGTAAAGTTTGAGTGTGGGGGAGTGTTTAGGCATATAGATTCTTAATATTCGTTTTGTAGGTAGAATATTTTTAAAACTTTTTGTACATATTTGCATGAAAACTTCCAACTTTTACAGATTTGAGAGTCACTTATTATACTTCTAGCTAAGTTTTCATACGGAGTTCTTACGGAAATAATTGGGCTTAAAAGTAATAGACAACGACATTCGGAGTTCTTAGTTGTTGAGAGGTAATACCGACAAAATAGACTTCAACCGTCGGTAGAGAATACAGTTTTTGAGATGTTGATCATTGAATATCGATGAGTGAGGCACCAAACCTTCAATTCTTTGTAGCTGTCTAAAAAATTATCCGTTTATAGTGTTTCATCTGCGCAAAATCCGAGTAGAATGATGAGCTACCCAACTTCGCACTAATTTCAGCACTACTCTTTGATCTCTTGAGTGCCATTTCTATCAATTGTCTTACATTAGGTGAAACATCCGAAATCAATGGAAATGGTGTTAGAGAGGTAAGATGAGGAAAGAAGTTCTTTCCGTCATGAAAAGAAGAGGTTAAACGATAGAAACACAACTTTGAAACAAGAGTTCCTGGAAGATTTACGGTTGGGAAAGTACCCCAAAACCCAACCGTAAAAGAAGTTGATTTTAAAAGCAAATTCCAGAAATATTTACAGTTGGTTCTAGACTCTCAAATCCAACCGTAAAATTATTTGAAGAGGTATGAAGATTTGGTCATATCTATCTTGTAGATAATTGAAATACGAAGCCAACCCAAAAAGAATGAGGTCAATCGAACATCGGATGAGGGAGTTATGATCAAAACGGTGAAATACAAAAAGTGTCCAGGAAAAATTACGGTTGGGTTTCTTGGACTCGGACCCAACCGTAAATATTGAGATTTTGAGTGAGATTTTTGTGTCAGAAAATCGGTTAGGTTTATTGGCTCGAACCCAACCGTAATTGAAGAGTTTGGCATTGTGTGGTTTCTAAAATATGGAAAAAAACGGCCCCGGAAGGATTCAAAACCTAAATTTTGTGGAAACTATATAAGGAGACATCCAAGACATTAAGAAGACACCTTTTGACACTTGAAAACACAAGGAGAACAACAAGCTAGGGCTTGGAGTTGCGATTGATCATCACGATTTCTAGAGTTTTTTTATTTGCTTTCTTCTATATTTTCCATGGAGTTTGAGAAATCCATGATGAGCTAAACCTTTCATATTGGTTAAGGATGTAGCTGGATATCATAAACATGTTACTTGATTAATACATTATTTTTGTTATCTTAATCAAATCATTATCGTTCTTGTTCTACTACTTATTATCGCCATGTATGATTGTGTGAATGTTTGTTTAGAAGCGCTACCGAAGTATTAGGAAAATTAAACCTAATAACACGTTTCGTTAGGTTGTTCTTTGAGTAGTAACTGCATATTCATCGTTATGGTATGTGATGACATGAGGAATTTACCGGAATATGCTCTCACTAGTACAAATATGGGCTTTGGTGACAGCTCAAAATCCAAAATCATGACAGTTCACGAATTAACTGTCACAAAAGAATAAGCTATGAGATATATGCAACAGTTTCTTATCAAAACTCACAACTAATAATGGTGAAAAATCGTGACAGTTTGTTAACTGTTACTGAATATCTATAGGATGACAGTTTTTGTAGGAAAATGTTAGTGTACATTGATGTATTATAGCAGTTATAAACTGATACTATTCTTAGGTTATTGCAACTGTTTCAATATAAGAACTGTTATCTAAGAGTAAAGTTATAAATGACAGTTTTTTTAATTACCGCCACTTCCATTTATAGTGACAGTTTTGATCCAAAAAAAACTGATATTCATATAATCTACCTTAAAGCATTCTCAAACGCACGACATTTTTATTTTGAGTCCCTAATTAGCCATTATCTACTAGTAGTGGTTTGTACCGTGATAAGTTTTTTTTGTAACTTCTGTTAGTGGGTCTCTCTCAATAATGCTTATCTATGTACAAGCAGATCTCATCCTTCTCTTCTCTTGGGTTTTTCTCTTAGCAAAATCTGGGATCTCATCTTTTACTTCAATCTAGGGTTTTTCTTTTGCTTTTAAAAATCCGTATACAATTGTGGTTGTACTCTATTAATCTTCTCGATCTCGAACTTTTTATTTCCCAAACTTTTCTTCTCCATCTCCATCACCAGCTCTATTGTTCCGAAATATGATTTCACGGTTAATTTAGAACCCAAGGGGATGATATGATTATCAAACTTCTCACTAAATTAAATGAACTAATCAACATGGGTTATACTAAGGTTATCATCCCTTTTTTATTGTTCGTATTGAAACCCATAATATCTTTTTTTCCCTATGTTTTAGTGCTCTAATTTTTTCGATTCTAATTTTTCAATGTTAACCTAATAAATTATTTCTAATATCTATCATGAATGGTATTGATTTTGAGTTAAATCTTTGAAAATAAGTTGTGATTTTTATTTGTTTTGTAGGATTTTTGCAGTTGCGTCAGTACAAGTATCTTGTTCAAGGTTTGGTACTAGAAGCTTATTTCCTTTATTTGATGGACTTAGTAGATCCATTGTAGTTTTCAATTTCTTTTGCTGGAGTTAGTTCTTCAAGGTTAAGGTTTAGTAGCAGGTCTTGTTCTCAAAACGACTACTTCTGTTCCTCTTACGGTATTATATTTAATCTTCCTTTTGTGATCTTAAATTGAGTGAGAGTAGATAATTAATTCTGGGTTTTGGTTAGTATTTGGATAAGATTAGTTCTAGTTTTTATAAAACCTAGAACTAAGGTTTTTGCATTCAATCTTCAATATCTTTATAGCAGGAATCTAAGGTTTCAAAGTGTCTTTTTCCATTTCTGTATTTGGGGTTTCTGTCTAGGGTTTCAACTCCAGTCTTTCTAATTTGATTTTATGTTTGAAATTGGCGTTTTTTACTGGTTTTGATTAACTCTTCTATGACTTTGGAACATGGGTTTCTTCCAATTTTATCTTATAGATCTTTGACACGGTACGAGTTCTCTATCCTTTTCTGTATGTTAATTATTCATGTTCTTTTGTGTTGTTTACTTTTCAATACATCTAAGCTTGGACCTCTAAGGCAGTAACTGATTTCCACCACTTCATTTTGCAGGAGAAAAACCTTCTGGATGAAATTCAGGAGCTTAACCCATGATTGCAAAACATATTCCTTGTTTTTGTATCGATGAGTAACGGGTCAGACTATCGTTCACTGTGTGCTGATTGAGAGTAGAAAGTCATGAGTCTAAACTACTTTTGTTCACCTCTATTTTCTTGTTGGGACCCAGTACCGCAGAAAATAATGCTGGGACCAAACAATCTGCAATTTAGAATATGTCATGTTGAGGACTACCACTATGATTTTGCTGCATCGTCTCTATAAATAGTTGTAGCTCTACAACCATATTACATTCAACCTTTGATAGTACTTGTTAAGCGTAACTGGAGTTATCTAAAAATTCAGATTTTGGAACCAAATATGTATGAAACTCATTTGTCATTTCCCACATGCACACGCTCTGCTGCTTTATTTCAGGGTAAACTGGTGCAAAACAGGTAATGTGTTTTACTTTTTTTGTTGCTCTTTGTTAGATGGTTATAGTGAAGGAGGAGAAAAAAAGAAATAGTGAGATGGTTGCCTAACTCATGTTGCAACTGTTGTTGCAGTAGGTGGTGTCAGTAGTGCTGGGGAATCTCTACTTGTCTAGTTACATACTCCAAGCTAATCTCTAGGTTTAGGTGAATTAACTCTTCCCCGACACATGAAAGCTTAAACGCTCATCGTTGGATTCTCAACATTTAATGTAAATAAACGACATCCTTAGGCAAATTTTATTAAGGTACAGACTGAGTTAGGTTTGCAATATCTACTGGATAATCAGATGCAGGAGCATCCTTTTCTGGGCGAATCTCCATTTGAGTTATGAAACGATTAACTTAGTTTAAATTTGCTTAATATATAGGTTGACGGGGTTCGTGTGGATCTCTCTATGATTGTTGTGGATTCACTTTGTCAAGTGGTTTCTTATCTGGTGAGTTTACCTTATAAGAAAGGCAGGCTAAACTCCTTAATAGAACTAGAAGATTGGGCTGGTTCATCTGGGAGAGTCCTAGGCCTAGGTTTCTATTTGTTTTAAGGTTTCTGTAATGATTTCAGAGAACCAAGTTTTCGCTGCAGCAGTGTAACCTTCATTCCACTACTTTGTTTTGATAATGTAAAAATTTCTTGTTGCAGGAAGATACTTTACAGGCGTTGGAATCCAGAGAGGTTTGTGTCGAATCCAAATTATGTGCACCATTGACGCACAATGGTGTTGGTTTGTCTGTATTTATCAAGCTATTTTCTTCCATCCTAGCCCGATTCTAGCAGAAAAATTGACTAAATTGTGATGACAGGGTATCAAATTTCTGGGATTTTAAGCTCTTTGCAGTTCATAAATGCGAATAGTGAAAAGATGGCCAAGGGACGTAAGGCACTTCTGGTTGAATTCATAATTAGTTTTTAATCATCATTTAAGTTCTGCAACTGGATGCCAGCAGTTTATTAAGAACAGAGTATCTTTTAATGTTAAAAGAACGAGCATTTCATGCTTTTAGATACCGTTAAAATTGATTATCGAGTCTTTAGTAGGGTATACCATCTGCTACGAGCCAGAGGTGCTTTTATGTTCGTGTTATAATGAATTTCATTCAGTATCACTCATCCGATAAACTAATAGTTTGACTTACAAATACTTGCAGGATTTGCATGGCAAAGTGCTAGTTCGCATCCTTAAATCAA
Organism: Papaver californicum; assembly: GCA_023531435.1. Lineage (NCBI taxonomy): Eukaryota > Viridiplantae > Streptophyta > Magnoliopsida > Ranunculales > Papaveraceae > Papaver > Papaver californicum. The sequence continues at coordinate 2,727,773 of JAJJMC010012328.1, forward strand.
ATGAGTACTTGCAGGTTCTTTCTTAAGATATATTCCGTCATTTATATTATTGGTTGTTTTAGAAGAGGGTGGAAAGGTTGTTACGTATAGAGTATTGGTTAGAACCATTTACATTTGGTAGCAGTTTTGCATTAAGATTTAAGTAGTAATTCAAGATACTATGACAGGTAAGTTACAGTTCTTACCAACTTATTATGGTAACTTCCTGATCGTTTTAGATTACCTCCGAAGAGAAACAAACTGAGACCAATTTATACTAGATTTATGGTGTTATTTGAAATTCTACGGGTAAGTTGTGCTTTAATACGGTTCATAGTTGTTATCTAGAATCCAACTAATAACTTGAAAACTCATTAACAGGTAAGAACGATAATCCTGAGATTCTCAGTCTGATGTGCTGCAAGTCAGCTAATCTGGATAATGCATATTCATCTGTGGTGAGTTTACTTTATAAATTTGTTGACTCTGTTTCGAAAGGTAGGTTTCTGATTATTTGTTTTGCTAAAGTGAAATTTCTTGTTTCAGGAAAAACGTATGGGGTCCTGGGAATGCAAAAGGGTTAGTGTTATTGGATCCAAGTTCTGTTCTTCCTTGGCATGCAATGCAATTGTATTGTTTATATTTTCCATGTTGTTTTTACTTCTCTACGGCAAGGCCAACAGGAGACTCACACAATTATGCTAACATGTTGTCGCATATGCTGGGGTCAAGTTCTTGTGCAATTATTGACATTGTTAGGAGTATATGTATTTGTTATGTGCAGAACTATTTTTTCAATGCCTATGCAAGCTTTACTTGATCTTGAACTAGTAATCGTTCGTCTATGACTAGGCTCAGTTGGGGTTTAGAAAAAGCGTGTTGCTGGTGTCAAAGTGAAGAACAACAAATATTCCTGCATTTGATCTACCTAACTTGGGCGTTCCCAGGAGATGCAGATCATTGGTCAGTCAAGCTACTATCTCTGTGGCACTATTGCCCATATATTTGAATTACCATATTTGACCTATTTCCAGTATCGTTTAGTATAATAATGACATAACATAATTTATATGTTTTTTGTTTATGTGTTTGATTGTAAACTAAGATTGTGTTTCCAATTTGAGGAGAACAATCACTTAGTGGCAATCTGCCAAGGCTGGCGGGTCAAGCTGGTGGATGATTGGTTGGTCGAATTATATGTTATATAAAGCGGTACACAGGCTCTGTTGGACCCAACTCCCAAGTGAAGGGGATGGTGTAATAAAAAACCATTAGCAATATTCAAAACTGCAACAGAACCTTGTGATGATAATCCTAAAGAATTTACATAGTGTGGTGCGAGGGAAACTTTTGAAGCTTGTATGTCAAAAAGGTTTTCTACCATGTCCCCATTGTAAAAAAGGCAGCCTATCGTGGTACTTCCTTATGTATCTTTAATGTTTTTTCATACCTGATATTCAAGTAATTGGAAATTCATAAAAAAGATAATTATAAAAGAAAGCTTGCACTGTAGCTATACAGGTAGTTCCAAAAAAGATTTGGAGTGTTCATTATGCCAAAGCTCTGAATTTAGAAAAAAAAGTATAAGGTTTTTATGGAGAACTACATTAGAAATGAGTAAGAATTTTTCACAGGTTGGCCTTCAAGTTTGTTTCATATTCCAGTTTTTTTTTTTTTTGCTGAAACATGTATGCTTTTGTGCTATGAAAATTATTTCTAATTACGGTATCCATATTCCTTCATATATCAGGTTTGATACCTTGACATTTGTATATTCTCTAAATTACGATTATGATGATGTTTTGATGTAACAACAATATTTGTTTCTCTTATTCATTTTCGTTTCCATGATTGACAAATACTTTCGTAGGTCTGGAAAAATCAAGTAACACTTAAAGTGATGGGTAGTTGCATCAGTGGGATGCATTATTCATCATCAAATCTTTTCCCTCATTTCTGTGAATACGAGTTCACTAAATTGATGTGGGCTAGGATAAAGGATGTTTGATTTCTCTTTTATTTTTTGGTCCCGACATGTTTTGGATATCGATCTTTTATTGTCCAAAAATATGACCTGGTTTGCAGGTATCGAGAGTACTTTGCTCCAGGAGTTTACAGTGAAGTCTATAACTGTACAAATTCTTCTAAAGATAGCGAGAGCAAGACATCCAAACAAGAGGGAAGTGGAAACTACTGAATTTAGAGCATTGAAGTTCATGATTTTTCTTCTTTTGTAATGAAGGAATGATATTTTATTTATTTTATCCTTAGTCCCATCATTTTTTTGAACCTTAAATTCATAGAAATACAATTGTTTTTTTTTAGCTCTCCTTTTCACTTTGAAGTATCACATGTAACTTGAACTTGCAATAAGTTCTATATATAGCTGTAGAAAATATGTTACCTCTGAGCTAGGTGTATGATGACAGTTTAACAAGTAATGTGTCACATAATACGGTTTACATGACAGTTTTATCGATATAGTTAACTACTATGACAGGTTCATGAAAAAACAGTTACCCTAGTACAAGAAATCGTATTTTCGATGACAGTTATGATTAAAAGATGTTACCGTTACTTGTCAACAATGACAGGTTTATGAAGAAATTGTTACCTTAGTACAACAAATCTAGTTTTTTATGACAGTTCTTATTTGAGAATATCACTGCATCTAGTCAACAACAACAGGTTTATGACATAACTGCTACGTTATAGTCATGATACCGTAACAGTTTTTATAAGACCTTTTGTAACAGGGCCTTTGGTGACAGTGCAAAATAAATTCAAAACTGTCACATTAGTAGTTCGGTGACAGTTTTTAACTTTTACCTAAGCCCATTTTTGTACTAGTGTCTCGATAGGATGCTCTAGGGCTCTTGATAATAAATGGTTAAGTAACAACTCTTGTTACTAGTTAAATATCATGTATTATGATTGAAGATGGACCCTTAACTAGTACTCTTAACTTATTGATTCTCTTATTCATTCTTTGGTAGCATAATTAGTTAAATTACTTTAGTCTTAAAACACAAAATCCCCCCGGTTTACATAAGTTTTCAAATACGAATAACAACCCATATCTCCCTGTGGATCGAATCTATTTTTATAACTATACTCTTGTTTATAATTGTGAATTGAAAGAACTTGAAATAATTTTTCTTGGATGACAATCGACCAAGCACACACATGTTCCAAAAGGCCAGGAAAAATCCAACAACGCCATCAACAAAGCCAACGTCCAATACTAATGTCATCACTAGTGCTACCGATACCAACAGCGCTTGGCTAGCACTAGTGCTAGTGCTGCCAATAATGCCTGGCTAGTGATAGCGCTAGCCGTACTAAGCGCTGGCCCTGGCAACAATGCTAGTCGTGTTAAGCGTTAGCGCTAGCGCTGGCACTGCCAACAACCCAAGTTGCGCTAAGCGCTAGCGCTAGCACTAGCAATCCCCTTTCTTTACCTTTGCGCGTATTCTCACCCATGCTCTGCTGAGACAACCTCATTCGCTCGTGCCAGCACCATTCTTTGCTAACTAGCACCAATACTAGGCCATTGCCATATTGCGTTGGCACAAACACATTGATAGCATTATCTTACGACAAACTCACGAATTACTCACATGTTTTGAGCCCATGACTCCACTAACTTCTACGAGAAATAAAAAAAATTACATGGGGGGATTCTTCATGGGGTTTAGGTTTTGTGGTTATAGAAACATGCCACATGGCAACACCCCATTATGAGGAAGTTAGAAGATAGTGGTAAGGTTAAAGTAGTTGATGGAGTAATGGTGTTGATGCTGAGTTTTTGACAAAGGAGAAAAACTGTAATATCCCCCATTATAATGTTGCTTTTCGCCTAGCTGCAGAAGCATGAAATAAATATACAATAACTTCTAACGAGCATCAGAATCATGAACATCACTGCTATCTTACATTTTGAAAGAGAATTGAGAATGTATATTTAGCTCCTGGATAACCTATCCCTATAGCTCTTTGGCATATATACGCACTAGAGAAATTTCAGACCTTTACGCAACAAAAACCTCGTTATTTCATGTGTGTCCATGCAAATTACTTGTATAAAACAGAATATACTGATTATACAAAATTACGAACATTCAGAGTAAAGGATACACTTTATCTGAATAATAGCACTAATTAGATATATACCATCTAATTGCAGAGTCGCATCAAACATAATTTCAAGATTGCAAACTTCTACGACTGAATCTTTTGAAGGTGTTTTGTATGCACTGAACAAAATTTAGGCATAAAATGCCAACAATTGAATCTCACAAGACTAAGAAACTCTAAATAGATTGTAACCAGGTTCATGGCATTAGTCAATGCCAATAAATAATAGCGTATAGGCTATAGCCCTGGCAACAACAAATACAGGCTTTAGTAAGCCCTAGCCATGTCTCCAACACAAATGTGTCAAAATAATAAAAGCTACAAAGCTATCAAATATACAAAGCTACCAACGTCATGGAACCGCAAAGCCACAGAGAAGTGTTAGCCGAAGCACTAGGATAAGTGTGGCACAACAGCGTTAAACCCAACACTCCATGCAACGCCAATATTTCGTACACACCTATGCTCTGTGCAACGCCCAGCGGTCCGTGTAGCACAATGCTTCATGCATCGACAAGCTTCCTACGGCACCCGAGCTCCATGCACCCCAGTTTCATGCTGTTCCCAAGCTCCGAATTCAACCAAGCTTCGTATGTGCCAAACTCCGTGCAGCACCTATGCTATGTGCATGCCCAAACTCGATGCAACACCAATGTTCCGTACACGCCAAGCTCGATGCGCACCAATGCTCCGTGTGCGCCAATGCTCCATGTGCGCTGATGTGTTTTAGAATAGTGCTAAAAAGTGTTCGATTCTCGAACTTGTGAAGGTAATGATTTTAGAAAATAATAAACTTAATCTAATTAAATAAAACAAAGCAAAATAAACTAGAGATGTTTTTAGAAAATATGGAGAAAACCAGGAATCAGGATTCAGTTATTTCCCACAACTATGTGATTAATCATGTAATTCTTTTTAAATAAATTAAGCTCAGATATTGCCAAAATAGGTTTTTATGCAAACAAGCAGAGGTAGATCATAAGCATGGAACATCAATGGTCGTCAACCCAGCATGATCCATCAAACAAAAACACCACTACTGAATGAAAACCGTTTTTTCTATTTCGAAACTATGCAATTTAATAGATAAAGAATTATAAATAAATTAAATAAAATACACTTACCACATAAAATTGAGAGAAAAACCTCCTCCATCATCCCAGTAAAGGAACTTAGCTCATGGTGGAGAAAACTTGCTCAAAAGATCTTTTCATTGCTCAAAATATTGATTACAAGGAGAATATGATTGCACATAGTCGATTAGATACGGCTATAAGTGTTGCTGGAAACTCTTCAGCCCGTAACAGAAAACAGTTCAAAAGAATACGCAACAAGAAACAGTTTTTTGTTGCGTTTTGAAATAAAGTACGGTTTCTGTTTTAATGAACGACGGTTTCCTGTTTTAATGAACGACTGTTTTCTGGTGTAGCCTGCTTCGTGTTTTTCTTGGCAGCAGCAGAAATTTTTGTTCGTCTGTTAGCTTTCGTCTCGTGATTTCGAGCAATTCTAAGCTTCCCCAATTGATTCTCTCACAACCCAATTGATCATAACCTCTATTTATACTATCCCAATCCTCAAATCACTTTAAAAACTTCTTCAAATTCTTCTTTGATCACCGATTAGAATTTTCCAAAAAACTTGATTTTCTTTCCTGATTTTGATTCTTGATTGTTAAATGGGGAATCACTTTGATCTCTTTCTCTTTATAGTTCTTTACCAACAATTCTAACTTCTTAGTTTAGGAAATTTCCAAAGAAAATGCAAGTTTCCAAATTTCAATTTGAATTTCCTATTTCACGCTGCATGAAGAATAGAAATTCTTCTTCCCGCCCAAATTTTCAATTTGAATTTTGGGTGCCTTAATCCTTGGGTGCCTTTATAAATCAATTGGGTGCCTTAATCCAATGTGAAGGTGCCTTTAACAATTCTCCAAAAATACCTAAAAAGCAAAACCATAATAAGTACAAAAATAAAATACCAACAATATATAAAATTGAGATTAAATCGGACACAACAATGTGTCTATCATGCGCCAATGCTCCATGCATCACCAAACTAAACTTCTAGGTCCCACGCTCCGCTAAAGCTAACACTATTATTTGCTCATGATAACACCATTATTCTCTCAAGCTAGCACAATTACTTAAGCCATTATTACGAGAAAATTGAGATAAAGTCTACTAGAAAGATTATTTTTACAACAAGGCTCATGGCTTTGAGTCCATGAACAAACTAACTCTTACGAGGCATCAAATCATATTACAATAGGGGGATAAAACATGAGGTTTTGGTCTGGAGGTTTACAACAACATAGGTGTAACACTGTCCCATGACAAGGAAATTACATAGTCAGTTGTAAGTTGGAGTGGTTGAAGAGATCATGGAGTTATAGTCTAGAAGTTTCCAGAAATTTCCCTTGACAAAAGTGGAAGGTTACCACAACCTCCACTTCTTCATCTTCCCACAACTACCACTACTTTACAAGGAAAGTGTGTGGTACCAAACAATATAAATAGGCTGTTTAGCCAATTTAAAAAGAGGTAACAACAACAAGAGAAAACAAGCGACAAATAAATTAGAGATAAAAAATCATTCTCAAGCTTTGTTATTTTTCCACCATAACACACAATTCCTTTAACTTTCTTTGTTTCCCTCCCCTAAGATCAACCCATCTCCTCTCTTTGTAACTGAAGCAGAACAAATACTAACATCTTACTTGTTTTATTTGTTTTGTACGATTTTGATCCTCGAACCTACAAAAAGTAATTCAACAGTACATTGTTTTTCCTAAGAGCAAATTTTTAGGTACAAACAATTGGAAACCACATGCGGATATCAACCTCTCGGTAGTAAAATTTAATTATTCAAAAATGGTGGATCTTAGGTCAGGTTCAGCATCCAATCCCAATTAAAGTTCAACAACCGCTACTAATACTGGTAATTCCAGTAGTGGAGCCCCAGAAATCATTCCTCAAAACACCACTGAAAATACCAAAACTCCTCTTTGTACCACTGAAAATGTCAAAAGCAATGAACAGGCGTCACCAACCATAGCTTATTTAATGAAACGACAAGAGACCTTGGCTGAAACTCAAATATCCATGGCCATCACTCAGAAGGAAGTTCTTACCTTCCTTAAGGCTTTAATGGAGCAATTAACACCAGAGCAGCGTCATCCTCAAACGGAGCAAGTCAAGAACGCAACTGCCGACGGTGCTAACATGTCAAAAGCTAATACACAAGAGGATAGTGAAGTACAGATCATCACTGAACGTACGCCATAAAGGAGTCAACCACAACAAAACTTTGTTACTCGTGAAGACCTAGAAAGGATCCTGCGAAATCGTGGAAAGGAAGATTCATCTTCATTCCATCAACACCAACCCCCATACCCAACAAAATTCATAGGGTTGCACTACCGAGCGGATACTCATCCCCTTCATTCTTATTGTACGATGGCATCGGAAACGCCCGAGAACATGTTTCTCGATTCTTGGAATCGCTAGGAGTTCATGAATATAATCAGGTATTGTGGCTCATTTAATTCTCAAAATCTCTTATGGGAAGAGTTTATACTTGGTACAACAACCTCGCTCTCAACAGTATCCAAGGTTGGTTTTAGATGGTTGATGCCTTTTATAAGAAGTATTTCTTTGTATTTAAATAAATTACTTTTTCGGATCTGGGAAGACTGTTTCATAGGAACAACGAGCATCCCAATGAGTATGTAAAGAGATTAAGAACTCAAGCTCTCGACTTCCATGACCAAAACTTGACCGAACAATAATTGGTGGAGCTTTGTATTAATGGTATGATTCCTGTTTATCGTTCCTTATTAGAAAATTTACGATTTCAAACCTTCTCTGAGCTATACGAGGCCTCCAAGAGATCAACAACAACTGATCCATCCTTGTTGGAAAAGACACGACCCGCCATAAAAGAAAATCATGGAGACACTTGTGGAAACAGACGTCTGGTGAACAAACAATATTTTATCCAGCACTCCATAGGTGTTATCACTGATGAAGGAGCCAAGAGAAAAGCAGCACCCCAATCAGTATCACAGGCTAAGCGCACTGCATCATCTCCGGCGGCAGTACCAACACCAATTCATGGACAAGGCTCAGTCGAAGCTTCGCGTCGGTCACAATGGAACAAGACAGACCTAAAAATCCCGGATTTCCCATTTCCTATGGAAGAGGTCCTCGAGTTGTTAGAACTATGGGTACATAATGGAGCTATCAAGTTACCACCTGTGCGACAACCACCTAATGAAGAGGTAATGTCAAATCCAAAATACTGTCACTTCCACAGGTTCGTCAACCATCTCACGAATGAAATGGCTTGAGGTGCATATTGAGAGAAAAAGTTGACTCATGAGAGATATGCTTGGGGACCGAAGGTGTCCACAAAGATCCCGTACCTGTCAGGAGTTTTACTCTTTCCGGAGATTCTGTCAACAAAAATTTTCAATCCATGATGAAGTGCGTATGTGAACTTCTTTACCTATCGAAGGCATAACGCAAGGATATTTTCATTGCTCTCAATCGCGTTGTATCAGGAAAGCGTGTACTCTTTGCCGGAGAAACTACTAACCTCCCCAAAACCACTCCAGAAGACATAATCGTCAAACATAATGAGAAGCCTAGCTGGGGACTTCTCACTCTCAGAGCTTCGGGAATTTCCAGGCACGAAGCCGGAGATTCACCAACAGTGATTACAAATTCTAAAGGGAAGTCCAGGACTGTTTATGGATACATCACTCTTAAAATAAAAATGGGTGACACCCAAACACATACAAAGTTTCACATTGTTAAAGAAGATCCAGATTACGACATATTTCTGGGATGCCCTTGGATCCAAAGCAATAAGGAAGAAAAAAGTGTATACCCCTCGCCAGCATTAGTACTTCCAAGAATCTCAAGCAAGCCATCAAATCCTGAGGATGACCTATCATACGAGTTTCTTCGCACAATAGAGCTGAACGTAGAGCAATTACCAGAAAAGGAGGCAGCGTCATATGTCCAAAGTTTTCGCACACAAGTAAGTCACGTGCAACCAACTTCTTTGCAACCAGCATTCCCACATCCCATCAAATCTTACGGACTTGACCCGGATATCAAATAGGTATGAGTTGTCTCTACTGAGGATAAACAAGCTAACAACCCAGGCACTCAGAATACATGTCATGAAGTTAAGGGGCATGAACCCGATTCCTTCCATGTCGGAGACACAATAGAGAAGATCACAACCACTTTGAAGAAGAACCGTATCTTGTCACCGAAACCATGATCACCGGTTACTACAAACTTGTAAATACTGAAAAGCCAGAAGGGGTGGTCATGCATGGCAAATGGGTTACAACTCACAATGCTTAAAAAACATGCTACCACCACCTCACAATATTTAACTATTTTATACAATATTAAGAATTCCTCCAAAATGTTTACAATATCTTGCATTCATACTTAGGATTTCAATTTATTAAGTAAGCAAATCAATATTTCCTTCAAAACATATATATATCCTTGAAAACCATTAAAAAAAAGAATCCCTACCTATTTAAAAAAAAAATCCTAAAATAAAACCTATCAAACTAGAAAAACTCCTTGGAAATTGGTTCAACACCTTCAAAATGCGCCTTTTCCAACCTCCCAAAAATCTCAGTTGCAAGCTTCAACTCCCGAGACAGCCTCTCAACTTCATATTTAGCCTTGGTTATCGTCTCCAAGCTTAGAGTCATACCTCTATCTTGCAGATGCTTCTCAGTAAATTCAAAATGAAAACGAAGCCATGCTAATTAAGCTTAGCCCTTTCAGCCACGTCCAAAGTATCTTTCCATTCTTGAAGTACTATCTCAGAAACTTCTGTACGAGGAAGATAAATCATCTCATGCATAGTTGGCAGTAACAGAGTCACATTATTCTCCAGAGCACAGTAGTTCTTGGGGTTACCTACAAAGAAATGGCTGAACTTCTTCCATACTTTGGTATGAAGCTCAGCGTGGGCAGACGGGACAGTGAATCCACCAATTCACACAAAATCAAGTCGATTCCTATCAAATTTGAAGTCAAAATGAACCCCAGCGTTCGGATATTCAACCGGCATAACCTCCATCATATCATCATTCTGTACAACGGTGTCACTCAGAGTGTTTCCTTTAAAAATCGCATCCGGAAGAATTTTCTCATGATTTATAGGTAGAAAGGATGCATCACCAGCGTCATGGCTCATGGTAATCTCAAATTCTTTACCTATAAATTCATCTTTCTGATTCAGCTCGTTTTCCCCCTAAAAATAGAGACATTATAGAGATTATGTATCAAGCATAAAGAGTTGAAACACAAATCATGGAATTCATAAAATATGTCTATTAGAAAGCTAAACATTCATTAAAAAGTGTTTTGGTCATGACATATGGTTTAGAAGAGATATGAGTCGTTTTGTAAAAATCATGCTAAAAACGTTTTTACACTACTTTATGGAAGAACTGAAACTGGCGCTAATTAGTAAGGAATTTGGGGGTCATTATATGCCAAATGATTCATACCGATGTCTACTACAACATTCTGGACGCTCGTTGTCATGTCTTTTTCACCTAACAAACGGACTCAAAATTCAAAAATTCTTTTTTCAGAAGTTATATTTATCTCTTATCTAAATAATAAGAGGTCAAACACCTCATTCCGATATCAGACGAAGATTCTACGGCCGTTACGGTAAGAAGACCTGAATCTGAATTTTTATGACAGCGAAAATCGCCAAAATTCCACATGAAATCATACATGGTTTTACATGTTTTGGAGTTTAAGAGATATAGTTATTTCATTGATCTAAAGCAATAAAGGAGACTTACTTGGAGCTGCGATGAGTCATTAGGGGCAGAATGTGCCTCATAATATGATTCATCACCAAGTCCTTCATTCTCAACCCTGGGTTCTTCGACTACTTCAATATGGGAAAATTTCTCAAGTCCCTGGGTATCTTCTTCATCAGAGCTTCCAACTACAATGGTGCTTTCTAACGTCAAAGTATTCTTATAGGCAGTCATCTAAGCATATGGTTATTTGATGTGATTTTATATAGTGGTAAAAAGAGGTTCGATTCTCGAACTTGTGAAGGTAATGATTTTAGAAAATATAGGACTTAATCTAAACTAATAAAAATCAGGAAAATAAACTAGAGATGATTTTTAGAAAATATGGAGAAAACCAGGAATCAAGATTCGGTTATTTCTAACAATTTATGTGATTAATCGGGTAATTCTTTTAAATAAATTAAGCTCAAATATTGCCAAAATAGGTTTTATGCAAACAAGTAGAGGTAAATCATAAGCATGGGACATCAGAGGTCGTTAACCCAGCATGACCCATCAAACAAAAACACCACTACTGAATGAAAACCGTTTTTCTATTATGAAACTATGCAATTTTAACAAATAAAGAATTATAGTTAATTAATTAAAAACAGACTTACCACAATAAATTGAGAGAAAAACCTCCTCCATCATCCCAGTAGATATACTTAGCTCATGGTGAAGAAAACTTGCTCAAAAGTTGATTTCATTGCTCAAAATATTGATTACAAGGTTAAAGAATAGTGCAACAGCTGAACAGATACGTATATAAGTGTCACAGAACAGGGTTCAGCTGTTACAGAGAGCTTTAAGCAACAGAAATGTTCAAAATCTAAGGCAACAGGAGCAGAGCTGTAACAGTGGAACAGCAACAGTTAAAGATGTTGCTTAGTCGTCTTCTTCAGCGATGGTGGGTGAAGAACAGGGCCGGCGATGCACCAGCAGGTGACCGACGGTGCCGGAACTCCACCGGGATTTCTCTGAATCGATCTCTAGGGTTTTGTCTCTATTTTTCTTGGAATCTCTTGGTATTTATAGACTTAACAAACCCTAGAGAGAGTTCTAAACCTAATAGAACTCTCTCAAATCACTCCAATCTTCAAATCAAACTCCCAACAGGAACCGAGTCCTGATTCCGGCCAAAATTGGGTTTCCCGAGCTGATTTCACGGGATTTTTCACTGTCTTTTGATTTCTTCCAACTCTAATCGCAATGGGTCATCTTTAATTGCCGAAAACAACCCAAAAATCGAACCCAAATCCTTTTCCTGTTTGCAACAGGACTTCCCGATGAGTTAACCAGCGACTCGGCCCGATCCAGCTCGCTGGGTTGACTCGCCTGGTTGACCCGCTGGGTTGACCCGATCCAGCTCAGCCCGATCCAAGGGTGCCCCAATCCAAAGTGTGGGTGCCTTGATCCATTTTCCCGGGTGCTTTGAACACTTTTTGAGCCAATTTTTTCACAAATCTTTATTCTTCTAATGTACCTACAAAAGCATAAAAACACGTAATAGACACAAAATCGAATACTAACTCACTAGAAATTAAGGTGCAATTTAGACACTAAAAGGTGTCTATCATTATTCAAAAGAATCAGAATTCATCAAAATCAGCAAGATACCGAATTGTTACTTAGGAAATTTTAAAGTAGGCTTTACTCACAACATAAGCAGTTGAAGCATCAGGAATGGCTGGGAAACCGAATTCAAAGGGAGAACGCTCAAGTCACTATGACGAGTTATGCTCCCAAGCTATATAAATATGCTCATCAGAATAAAGTACAAATACATAAAGAATACTTGGGGAAACACAAGATACTTAATTTCTTCAAATGACGGTCTCCACTCCCAGATATAGTCACTCGTGGCCTTTTCGTCCCAGATTGAAGAGGAACATTTGCTACGCCATCAAATATAAAGTGTTATAGGAACACGACTATAAGAAACGAAATTAAACACTTAATTACTGGATAAAAGATAGTAATTAAAAAAAAGATAGGCTTAAAGTACCTGTGTCAAGCTGACGATCGAGTTACGCTTCAGTTCAGAAATGATCTTCAAGCTCGAATGAAGTTCTAATTCCTTTGCAGAAGGTTCACCGTGAACATTAACGGGACCACTCAACATAAATTTCTTGAAAAGTGCAAGCGGTTCGTTCCAGAAACCGGCATATTCATTAGCAACACATCCTTTTATGCTGGCCAGGAGAAAAGGAATACTTCGACCATCGATACTATGAGAACCTTCAGAACCCTGAAGCACGTCTATGGAAGGCACCTCAGCACGACAATGAGGAATGGATTGATCAATACCCATTTTCCAAGCTGCCATATCAATATGGTAGCACTGAATGACGCAATGATCAAAACAAATAGTAAGAACGAATCCTGGGATGCAACTGACCATGAAAGTAGCTTCACAATCACTAGAAATATTACTCTCATCACTTGAGACGGAGCGTAGGACAACATCGGACCTCTCAGCAAAAATTATCGATGAAATCATCTAAGGAAGATCTGAATTCCAAGGTATGAAATTCACTTTCTTCTTATTATCCATCAAACTGATAAGACTGACAGGAGAAGGTTTCTTCTTACTCCAACGAAGTATTCTAGCATACTCTGTCCTGTTTCTTGGAAAAGTAGGACGAGTCTTTTGGGGCATACTCAGGAAAATAATCCCAAAGCCAGGCTTGCGTGAACATAACATGGATAAAAGATTTTATCCTGGAACAACCATTGGAAATCTTCATGTCAAGAGTGAAAATATCTAAATAGGTTTATAAGGTTCCAAGGAACAAATTACCGAGAGGAAGAGTCTTTCCACTAGAAAGCAAAACATCAAGTGGAGCAAGTGGAGCCTTCTTTGACCTCCAGGAGAATCTTCAAAGTTATCTATGGAGAGACAAAATACAAGAAACACATCAGTACAAAGAGGATGATCAACAACAAGACCATCAGCGTTTGTGCTAACATTCCACAAGTAGTTATCCCAAGCTGTATAGTTCAAACTATTGCAACGACGAGATTTTGACAACTCCACCATCTTATGAGCAAGGTGAGCTCCATACTTCTTCTCCTGCTCGGATAATGCGGGAATGCTACCAATAACTGGCAATTGCAGTAAAACAACCACATCCTCCAAAGTGATTGTTAACTCTCCCTAAGAACATGTTGTTGAATGAGTTGGGACACACTTACGTGAGAAAAATGAAAGCAGCCCTTCGTGTCTTTGTTGATTCTCAAAGTCTCAAATACTCGCATGACATGGAATATCTTAGCCTTCTCCAAAACCAGTTTCACCTGAGGATTCTTCAACATAACCTTGGACCATCCTGCTCATTCAGACAAAGGAGCTTGGGATATCTTAAAGTCAACAAATGAAGACATGTATTCTCTCCTCTGCAAACAACATCTGAAAATGCCTTACGGATAAACACTTTGAGATTGATGAGTACTATTGATACTCGGAATAAGAGTACTAACATAATCAGGAGGAGCAACTTCTTCGACAACACTATCAAAGAACCTATCACGGATATTGTGTACGTCGTCCAGAGAAATGACATCAGAATTTTCGCTCCCATCACGACTGGAACCAGTAGCAGTAATATCTTCACAATTTTCATACATCTACAATGAGCTCAAAATAATATCTACATCAACAATTGAACAACCATACACAAGGTTTGACACTACTTTATGTATATATATATTTCTTGCACTAATATGCAAATACATGCAGATATGTACATATAAATAAAAAATAAGAGTTGTTGTAAACCCTAGTATACCTGGTTGAAGCTTAACATCGGTACAGTGAAGTCAATAAACAATTCCTACAGTCAGAGCCAACAATTGCGAAATTAAGGTTCTTTTACAAAATATGGTCAAAAGAAGACATTTATCAAATCAATAACATATTAATGCAATTTATTAAACAATGGTAATTGAAAGAACTGATTTAGTATTTGCACTAAAAAAAGGGGAGAAATAGTAGAAGAAGAACGTGAGTAGGTTACTCAGTAAAAAAAAACTTTATGTGAGTATTTACTCCCGTAAAAAAATATAAATATAAATATATATATATATGTTACCTGGTCAGTGCCGGAATCCGGCAGAAAGTCACCAACGGTGGATGGGCGTTGCTGCTGCTGGACGGAAAGGAGAGAGGGAGAAAGTCGGTGGTGTTGATGGAAAGAGAATAAAGAAATAAAGGTTTTTCTCCCTTTTATAGTAATTGGTTTCCAAATTTTTGTCAAACAAGGATTTCCTATTTGAAATAATACTCTTGTGCTGCACACAGGTCAATTATTGGTCTCTCCATCATACAAATCAGCCGCGCCCCACCAAATTACACTTTTCATACAGTGCTACATAATTACTACACCGACTATTTCTCCTTCATCGACTACTCGACATCATTGAAGCATCATCAAATCATAATTTCTGGTAATATCCATTAACTAAACTATTTGATTTATTTTTGCTTGTAGCGATAAAATAAAAATCACCATCTAGTGCTTACCACGAAACACATTATGTTGATGGTGAGTTTTTTATCAAAGAAAAACTGTAATATTCCCCTTTATAATGCTTCTTTTTGCGTAGCTGCAGAAGCATGAAATAAATATACCATAACTTCTAACGAGCATCAAAATCATGAACATTACTGCTATCTTACATTTCGTAAGAGAATTGGGAATTTATATTTAGCTCCTGGATAACCTAGCCCTGTAGCTCTTTGGCATATATACGCACTAGAGAAATTTCAGACCTTTACGCAACAAAAACCTCGTTATTTCATGTGTGTCCATGCAAATTACTTGTATAAAACAGAATATACTGATTATACAAAATTGCGAACATTCAGAGTAAAGGATACACCTTCTCTGAATAGTAGCACTAATTAGATATATACCATCTAATTGCAGAGTCGCATCAAACATAATTTCAAGATTGCAAACTTCTACGACTGAATCTTTTGAAGGTGTTTTGTATGCACTAAACAAAATTTAGGCATAAAATGCCAACAATTGAATCTCACAAGACTAAGAAACTCTAAATAGACTGTAACCACGTTCATGGAATTAGTCAATGCCAATAAATAATAGCGTATAGGCTATAGCCATGACAACAACAAATACATGCTTTAGTAAGCCCTAGCCATGTCTCCAACACAAATGTGTCAAAATAATAAAAGCTACAAAGCTATCAAATCTACAAAGCTACCAAAGTCATGGAACCGCAAAGCCACAGAGAAGTGTTAGCCGAAGCACTAGGATAAGTGTGCCACAACAGCGCTAAACCCAACACTCCATACAACGCAAATATTTCGTACACACCTATGCTCTGTGCAACGCCCAGCGGTCCGTGTAGCACAATGCTTCGTGCATCGACAAGCTTCCTACGGCACCCGAGCTCCATGCACCCCAGTTACATGTTGTGCCCAAGCTCCGAATTCACCCAAGCTTCGTATCCGAACTCCGTGCAGCACTTATGCTATGTGCATGCCCAAGCTCGATGCAACACCAATGCTCCTTACACGCCAAGCTCGATGCGCACCAATGCTCCGTGTGCGCCAATGCTCCATGCATCACCAAACTCAACTGTTAGATCCCACCATCCGCTACGTCTAGCACTATTATTTTCTCATGCTAGCACCACTATTCGATCAAGCTAGCACAATTACTTAAGCCATTATTACGAGAAAATTGAGATAAAGTCTACTAGAAACATTATTTTTACATAAAGGCTCATGGATTTGAAGCTATGACCCCACTAACTTTTACGAGACATTAAATCATATTACAATGGGGGGATAAAACATGCAGTTTTGGTCTGGCGGTTTACAACAACATGGGTGTAACACTATCCCATGACAAGGAAGTTACAAAGTCAGTGGTAAGTTGGAGCGGTTGAAGAGACCATGGAGTTATAGTCTAGAAGTTTCCAGAAACTTCGCATGAAAAAAGTGGACGGTTACCACAAGCTCCACTTCTTCGTCTCCCCACAACTACCACTACTTTACAAGGAAAGTGTGTGGTACCAAACATTATAAATATTTTGCTTAGCCAATTTAAAATGAGGTAACAACAACAAGAGAAAACAAGTGACAAATAGAGAAGAGATAGAAAAGCATTATCAAGCTCTGTTATTTTTCCAACACACAATTCCTTCAACTTTGTTTGCTTCCCTCCCCTAAGATCAACCCATCTCCTCTTTTTATAACTAAAGCAGAACAAATACTAACATATTACTTGTTTTATTTGTTTTGTACGATTTTGATCCTCGAACCTACAAAAAGTACTTCAACAATACATTGTTTTGCCTAAGAGCAAATTTTAGGTATAAGTAAATGGAGTAATGGTTTCCCAAAAATTCCAAGGCGGTTATACCATTATCCCACAACTTCCATCTCTCCATCTCTTCACTACCTCCACTACTTACAAGGAAATCGTGTGTTCCCAAACTATTATATATAGGCTACTTAGCTATTCAGAAAAATGGAACAAGCTTATCATTTTCACATGCTTTGTTATTCTCATCCTCTACACACAACACAGCACACGAAATTCCTTCAACTTTCTTTGCTTCCCTCCTCGAAGATCAACCTATTTTCTCTCCTTGTTGCCGAAACAAGACGGAACGGCTACTATTGTGGTTTAGGCTTGTCTTGTACAATTTTGATTTCCGAATCTAAAGAAAGTACTTCAACAGTACATTGTTTTGCCTAGAAGTAATTTTGGGTACTAACACATGTCATCTTCCTGTTTAAATCGAGCATCATACTTTTTGGGCTATTCAACAGTGCTATGGAAATGGATGGTGCTGGAAAGCAAAGAAAACTCCAACTCAATGAACTAGAAGAGATTCGTAATGATGTATATGAAAGTTCTGTATTTACAAGGAGAAGACAAAGACTTTTCATGATAAGATGATTTCTAGAAAACACTTTCTTGTTGGACATAATTATTGTTATTCAATTCACGTCTTACTTTATTCCCTGGTAAATTACGTTCTCGTAGGATAAGTTTTTTTATTGTACTTCACGTGTTTCCTCATGGTGCAGTAGATATTCGAATTTTATCCATGGAAAAAGAGCTAAAGGTGAATGGACATCGACTCAAGCCGTATTATGAGCCGTTCACGTCTGAAGTTGTGGAAGATATCAACTTAGTAGACGCACTCCCTCTGGAGGAGTAGCAGGAAAGAAGTCTACAGTCAGGTTATCGACATTAAACCAAGCGATGAATGTGATGCAACCTATTTCTTTATCCTTTTAGTTTTCTTATCTTTTAATATCATATTGTACGATTTCCCACCTTAATTTTACATTGTATACATCGATTTACATTGATGACAATGTAAAGTTTAAATATGGAGGAGTGTTACGCATATAGAATTCTTAATATTCACTTTTATAGGTATAATTTTAAACTTTTTGTACATATTTGCATAAAAACCTCCAGATGTTAGAGATTTTAAAGTCACTTACTATACTTCTAGATAAGTCTACATACAGAGTTTTCACCAAAATAATTGAAATTAGAAGTAATAGAGAACGACATTCGGGTTTATTAGTTGTTGAGAGGCAAGAGCTAACAAAAAGGGACTTAAACCGTCGGTGGAGAATACAATATTAGAGAGATGATCAATCATTAGTGGAGACTACCTAATGTTACATCAAGCGAGGCACCACACCTTCAACTCTTTGCCGCTGTCTAAAAATTATCCTTTAGAGTGTGTGTCAATCCTACGTTAATTTCGGGTAGAATGATGAGCTACCCAACTTTGCACCAATTTAAGCACTACTTTTTGATCTCTTGAGTGATATTTCTTCAATCATGAGGGTGTTATCAGGATTGCTAATTCTATCATGCAGTGTTGTTTGTAATTGGAACTATTCTCTCGACAAAGCAGCAATAAAAACACATCATCATCAACAAGCGGAGCACATCAAAATAACGAAGAAAGTTGAATACAGTTAAAGTTTACAAGCAACATAAAGATGATCAAAATTCTATATCAAAAGTGAAGACAAAACAAAGTGAAAAAGGAAGAAAAGAAAAAGATGTAAGTTTGTTAAGTTTACACAATACCAAGGCAATACAAGTTGTCAAGAATCAAGTGCTTAATTCCTTTCCCTATGGACATGTTAGTTTTAGTCTAATTATTCTTATAGCTGTTATCTTTTTACAGCATATTCTTAAAAAAGTATATATTAAAAAATATGCATTTTTGCTTCATAGTTAATGTGTTATTTCATTAGTTAAGGCCATGAGAAAGAAGAAACATATAAGAAAGTTTCAAGCAACAAGGAATCAAAGAAAAACGGGTACAAGTTTTCGAAGTTCTACAGAGTTTAGAAGTGGTGTTGATTATGAATAGTTTAAGCCGAAGTCGAAGACGTTTCTATCTGCTGTGAGAGTGGTGCTGATTGTGAATTCGGCGAGAAGGTAAGTAAGCGTTCCCATCCCCGCATACTGGTTGATTTCCTTTCTTAGAGATCATTTAAAAAAAAGGTTCTTTTAGTCCAACGTTTCTATGGGATAACAAAATATGACCTGGAGGTTACTTTTCCTTCCAACCAAATCAACGTATGGAGGATTTATATCTTCATTCTTTCCTGCACACATGAGAACCATAAAGTGCGTTTTCTGAGTCCGATTTTATAAAACCTTATTGGTGAGGCAGAAGACGAGGCGGAATGCTTATTCAATCACTCTCGAGGCTGGATTCTTTCATATGGTTGGTTTTCGGGTTATTTAACCGTTGGTACCTGGCAAATAACCAACACCTAGATTTGGTACCCAACATTTTTTTAATTAAGGGATGGTACCTGGACCCATCATTAACTGTTAAGTCAATCCATTGACTAAACAGTCTGTTACCTATATAATGAAAATAATTAATAAATATTAATACTTAACGACGTCAAATAATTGTTAGCACGTGATTTAAAAAAAGGTGTGACCTTATGCAGTTTGATCTTATGGTTGCAAATATATTGATCGAACGGCTAGAATGAATTCATTCAAAAACTAACCGTTTTACATTAGGGTTATTTAGCCTTTAGTACCCAACTTTTTGACCAAAGTTGTGTTTAATACCCAGAAAGTTCAAAATTAGAGTCTGGTACTCAGGACCGCTGTTGACTGTCATGACCGTTAAGAAAATAAATTTAAATTTTAGTTAATTTATAATAAGATGGAATCCAACGGTCTATATACTTAAAGGAGAAATCTTGATGGTGTTTCTTTTAAATCTTTTTACAAATACTTTGTATACGCTTTTTCCCGTTCCTTCTTCAACATCCTATGGGTTAATTGATGTTTGGTACTCAGGTTTCGACCAACTTTAGTCTTTGGTCTAACATTTTTCCAATGTTAGGGCTTGGTACCTGGACTGACGTTGACAATTGTTGACTCCGTTAAGTGATGATGTGTATAAGTATTTGACTTAATTAATTTTCTGTGGCCCCTGAATTATAATTCATTTTTTTATTTCATTCTCAACTCATTTTCTTCAAATCGATTATCATTCTTTTCTTTTTACTCTTTTCTTTTCCTTCTCCTTCTTCACTTGTTCTTCATTGTGCCGATGAATCCAAGAGAAAATTTGAGGATTTAAAATTGAAAGAAATGGGAAAAGGTTAAGGAGTGATTATTAGTGATAGTGTGTGATTTGAATAGTGGAATCATGCTAAAAAGAAAAACAAATTCAGAATATTTGATCTAGGGTTTTGAACTGAGAATCAATTTTGAAGTTGAGCAATTAAGGATGAATTTTAAGAACATGAGATGAAGAAGAAGATTATTATACTAATTGGAAGAATCAATTACAAGATAAAGATGAATTGAGAGGAATTGAAAAATTAGGTTTTCATGAGATTTTTATGAAAGCTTCGGAAGATGAAATTGTTATTCTAAGAGAAGGATTAAATATGGGTTTGATGTGACTCAGAGTACAAGTTTGAAGAACAAATCGAATTGAAGAGTCAGGGTTTTAAAATTTTGAATTCAGAAATTCAAGTTGAAGATTTGAAACTATTTATGAAGCTAGGGTTTAATTCTGTTAATAAGAAGGTGATGAGTAATTGTTAGTGTTGATTTGGTTGCTTTATAGGCAAAACATAGAATCTGGATAAATCCACTTCATATTAGGAATTTGATTAAGGTAATCTATTACCAAATTAAAGTCTGTTACCTTCTTGCATGATGTGTATAGGTTTATAGATTTCAATCAGAGAGGGAGAGATGAAGAATTTTACAGCAACACCTCTATCAAAATATCCTCAAATTCTTAACAAAATAAAAGAAAAATATCCAGCATCATTTCAAATCTTCTCAGAAACAAGGGCCTTACGCCAGCAGAGCCACTGGATGGAAAGATGGGTTCAAAGAGGAATTGTTGTCGTGAATGGCATGGACCGACGGGTTAGGACATAGGTGTTACTGAGAGAAGAAATATTATATTTGTAGTGGTTGTTGTGTGAAGAGGGGTTTAATGAACTTGTTGTTTCCATTAAAGAGAAGAGCTTGTTGTTGTTCAGAGAGAGAATAGAAAAATCAGAGAAAATAAGAAGAAATAACAATAATTGCTATCGAGGCAGCAGAGAAATCCATGATGATCGCAGGGGTTTTGGGTTTGGGGTTTGTGGTTTGAATACTACTTGAATCGTTTAACGAAGGATTACAATTTGGGGATTTTGGGTTTGGGATTTGTGGTTTGTAAATTGTATACAATGGATTCACAACAAGAAAGTGGAGATGCTCTTGTGGTTTTAGGGTTTTGTTGAAATTGATGTTAATGGTACTTGAATTGATTCTAAGCCTATTCAAAAATTCATTGGTTTTGAGAGCTCTGTTTTAGCTTCAACAAATTTTCCAAAGCAGTCATGGCAATTTTTGTCTTGAAGAAGAGGACTGAACTTGTTTTGATATGGGGTTGCAAAATAATTTTATGACTTTTTGGGGTTCTCTTAGAGAATCTTTCATTATTTAAAGGGTGCAAACAAAATATATTAAGTCAATATTTAAACACGTCATCATTTAGCGAAGTCAATAGGGTCAACATCAAGTCTAAGTATCAAACCCTAATATTGGACAAACGTTAGACCAAAGATTAAAGTTGGTCAAAACCTGAATACCAAACATCAATTAACCCACATGTTATTCTAGTGATGAAACAACTTTAGGTAATCCATTTCCCTCGACAATTGAGTCAGCCTTTCTAATGTCAGTAATGAAATCAATTTCTACAAACCAATTAAAAAGAAAATTTAATGTTACAGTACGTAGCTACCAATTTTTGGTTTCTCATGTTGTCAAAATATACCTTAATTATCTACCTATCGTTGATTTCTTCTACTAATTTTCTACAATTGTAATTGATCCCTCAGTTACGTTAACTGGATCATCAATCTACCAAATCAAAAGTAATTGAATTCTGAAAAACCAAAACCAAAAATTAAGTAGTATCTGAATATTCTTCTGTAGAAGTCTTGATTGGGGCCAAGTTTCCTTCGAGACAGTCGTCTCGAAATATAACAGGAAGATCATACTCATTAGAATTTCTCATCATTTTCTTTATGGTTGTATTATACTCAAATCCATTTTGCCGCCACCACTAATACCGCTGCTCAAGGTGTTTCCTTCTATCTCACCTTTTGATACTTGACATGAGAATTCTTGTAATTTGTAAATGTAGATGATCAAAACCATAAACCATATAGTCCATCTACCACAACACCACTTTCCATCAGTTCTCCCGAGTTTGCGTTCAATCACCGGTCCACGCCACACAAGGATACACCAAAATGGTTGAATTGGTAAATAAATAAATTAAAATATACTATCTCTATTTCTTGGAAAAGAATTACTATCATTTTTACAAATTGACCTATTTTTAGGCTAAATTTAAAAAAGTAAAAGTAACACTTCCAGAAATAGAAGGAGTAATATTTAGTTGATCATTTTAGTAGTTAAGCTAATTTTTTAACTGTCAAACCGGTCAAAAAAAAATCTAGGATACCAAACTCTGATATTGAATTTTTTAGTACTAAACTTAACTTTGGTCACAAAATAATTGGATACTAAAGTCTAAATAACTCTTTACATTATTAGAGTTATAAAACACATTTTCTACCCTACCACTATATTCTTGTTCTTCTTCCTTCACCTTTACACCTGCACCTCTGATTTTTTTCCTTCGGAGTTAGGATGAAGTTTGAGTGGTGTTGGTGTTGGAAGCTGAGTACGTGATTCTTGATGACAAGTTCTAGCAGCAAGGTATTCTGCAATTAAGGGACAAAAATTTCAAGCTTTTGGTCTGTGTAAGCACTCCAAATTAACCTATAAATGGAAGCAAAATAAGAATCAATGAGATAATATTAAAGCATCAAAGTCACAATAGCTTAGTAATTTTCAAGCGCTAAAAGACTAGGGACAAAAACCTTTAATCTGTTTTAGTTCAACAGTTGAACCTATATCAATATATAGACACTGCAACAAAAAAAGAATGATCTGGAATTTGAATCTGAAAAAAGACACCTGTGTAAACAAACAATTTTCAAGTTGCTCACCTGTGTGTATCAAAGCTCAGGTTTGACCCATGTTTGATCAAATCAAACATTACAAAGTAACAAGTTTTATTTGTACAAAGGGTTAACTATTTTGATAAGGACAAAATAAATCATTAGAAAAAAAGATACAATAAATAAAAATGGGTTTAAGCGAACATAAAATGATCAAAATAGAACAAACCTTAAGTGAATTCAGACTAACATGGCACAGATTGAAGGTGTACAAGCATTAATGCCCAAACTATTTATGTTGTGACAGAGATTGTTTGTGAGAGACTGAATCTCATCAACACTGAAATTGTTCTCATTCCATAGAACATGATAACGAGTCGGTCTTCTTGTCCCTGCCATTAGAAATTGGATTATATAAATTGCAATATTTTGCTCAAACTCTATACTGAGATTTGGTATTATGCAATCTTATCTATTTCACATAAACACACACACAATGACTACAAAGGAAGTTGAGTTCTGCAGGATTGACAAATCCTTGAATCTACCACAGGCACTGCATATTTTCCTAAATGAGATAGTCCTCAATGATATTTGTAGTGTAGCTCTACTTCCTTAGCTAGAAATTGTTCACTTCATGAATGAGGTCCCTCTTTGAAACTGCAAGTACATATTTTAGTAACAAAAATACATAGTTTGGATGCCTTAATTGATTTAGCTAGCTAGCTTTTAGTCAAAAAATAAATTTGGATTCACATCAACAGGGGTCAATGTCATTCCCATCAAAGATTTACTCTATAACAACAAAATGATTACACAAGATGTAAAAGATAACACAAAACAGTGAGTGTGTCCATCAAGCATTACATAGCTAACAACTTGTCCCTTTAAACAACCACAACAATTTGTTCCTAATGTACAAAACAAAAAACAAACTATCATGCATCGAAACCCTAAACCACAATCACAATTAAAAACCCAATTTCAAATTGAAAAGACCCTAATTTATTCAATTTTGCAGTAACAATAACAAACCCTAATTATACTAATTTATACAATTTTCAGTTACATCAATAACAATGTAAAAACAACAAATACAATTATGCTTCAAAAAAATTTACAAATCAAATCAATAATAGGGTTCGAACTCACCTTCATGTGTCTCGATTTAGTCTCGAAATCGTCTTGACTTTGTCTTCAAATAGGACTTGTTCGTCTTTGAATCCCCAAAAAAATAATACCTAACTTCAAACCACTAGCAAATCTAATGAAACCCTAAGTTTAAATAAAGAAATCTCACAGGATCACTCGAACGCTCGATTCATATCAGTAAACCTCAATTCTCTCTCATTTCGCGCTATAACAATTAATTAGGTTAAGAAATTTTATTGTACAACCGTAGATGGTTGACAAGGGTTAGATTATAAAATCGCCCTTCTGCCTAGTTGTAGGAGTATATAAATATCCGCACATATTGGTGTACATATTTCTGACTTCACATCAAAACAAAAAATATTGTATTCCTCCTTATATTCCACAGGTGAATTGAGGATACAATCTCTACAAAAGGCTACAGGAATTCCATGCTAACAATGTAGTCTATAATCTCTACATAATAAGTCTCAAACTCCTAGATAGGTTTCCCACTAGTATAGAGAAAACTTGAGTCTTCTCTGAACAACTACAAACATTCTAAACTGGCCTCGTAGCCTCCTCAATACTTACAATATTTATGGCGTATCGAACTAGTCTCAAGTCGCATAAAATTCCATGGTTGAATTCCTTGAACTTGTCTCGATTGCGCATTGATGTTCTAAAACCATTTATTAAACTAGGGAATATCTAATGCTTAAAACCTGAAATACATTATATCTTAACGCTTCATTCGCAACGAATGCACCTCAAATTGCTCTTTTGAGCCTAAATATGTTGCTTTAGCACTTTGCTTAAATATAAGCCACAAATAATGCGCCACTCTCTCTGATGCGCCACAGTCAAGAAGTAATGTCATAAAAGATGCATTGAACCTATCATTTAGGATAACCCTATACTTGCCTCATATTAACGTCAAGATAAAACTATCCATTCGGATTAGCATCGCATTGGCACTAGTTAGCCATAATATCGCTAAAAGCGCTAACTTTCCTGGCGCTAAACCCTAGCACCTGAGAGGTCCTAACTAACCAAAAACGGTCTTAGCTAGTACAAAAATACATAATAAGGCCTTAACTCACGTATTACCATCTTATCCCCTAAGCTCTAGCACCAAAAGTGTTAAATTTAACTCTAGCATCAAAAGGGCTAAATCTAGCAACAAAAGCGCCAATCCTTGGCCGCGATGCTCTTGGCTTAGCGCCTTGATTACTAACGCCCTTGGTGGCTAAAGCCCTTGGTGGATAACGCCTTGGGTGGCTAAACGCCCTTTCTTGTGGCTACTGCTATTGTTATGGATAACGCCCTTGCTTGTGGCTAGCGCCTTTTTTGTGGACGACGCCTTTGCTTGTGGCTGACACCCTTGCTTGTGGCTAGCGCCCTTGCTTGTGGCTAACTATACAATTGAAGTGCTAACTTAAAACCTCCTTGACATTAGTTTCTTAGTCCTAGTACAATTAATATTTACCAAAAGATGTGCATGTTGGTCTTACTTCTGAGATGTTAGGATACTAGCCTTTTTTATGATAAGAGAGTTAACACCTTCTCATTTGCGCTAAGTAGATAGTGTTGGCTTTGCTAGTTGGTTTGCTCAGAAATATGCCTTTCTTATCAATAGAGGTCCTAAATTGAGTCTTATATGAATTTCAGTAGGTTTCCTTGTTCAAGGAGCCCTCTATGACATTTGGGCTCAAATGCCTTTCTGACTTACAATAAGTCGCTTTTAAGCTAATACTTATCCAATAATATGCCACGTTCCTTTCAATAAAGTACATGGCCACTGAACTTCCCAGACTCGACACTAACCAGTCTGGCTATCAATCAAATGAGTTGTACAACTTACCTAACTGACTTAGCTGGTCATATTACTTGACTTGTATTAATCAAAACCATGATGGTTTATAACTCCACTATTTTCACAAGATATCAAATACAACATGGGGGGATTCTCATTGGGGTATTGGTCTGGTGGTCTACGGCATCATGGGTGGTTACACAACCTCCACGAACATGAAGGTAACAAGGAGTGGGTGGTTACAGAGCAGTTGAGAGGATGAGGAGTAGTGGTCAGATAGGTCTTCCATACCTTTTGGGAACTGCCCCACTACAATCTCCACAATCATCATTTATCCACTTCTTCCTAACTTCCACGAATTACGAGAATATCAGTGTGTCTTTTCCAAAACTATAAATAGATGAATCTCATTTATTCGAAATAAGAAAGAAACACACAATCACACAATCACACAATCATTCTGAAGAAACCAAAAACCTACAGAATTAGCGATTCCTCTATAGAGAATCCGTTCTTCTTCATACACAACTAATATTTCTCAACCTTCTTTGCTTCCCTACCCTAAGACCTACCTTTTCCATCTTTGTAATCGAAGCAGGACGTGAACGGCCATTTCTTGGTTTAGGCTCGTCCTGTTCGAGCTTGATCTCTTGAACCTACTTAAAAGTACTATTTTGCAGTATATTTGTTTTTACCCCAAAACAATTGGCGACCACAACGGGAGATGATAGACACATTTTTGTGTCTGAATTCTCTGCAATTATCTATTTTGTTAGCTCATTTTGGTACTTATGGTGTGATTTTATGTGTTTGTAGGTATTTTTAGAAAATAAACATTTGTGGAAAAATCGGCTTAAAAAATGATAAAAGCACCCATAGGAAATTACTAAAGGCAGCCGAAAAAACTGATAAAGGCACCTACGTTTGGTTAGGGGCACCTCTCCTCTTTGGTTCAAATCCGAAAAAGGTGGGAAACCAGTTTTATTACACGTGAAGAGAGCCTGAGTTGTTGTGGAGTTGATTTTCAAGGGATTTGAAGGTGTTTTTGAGTTACAAATTTGATAAACAAGCAAGACAGATCAAAACACTTCAACATGAGCTATTTCATGCTGAAAAACAAGTTCAAAATCCCATTTACAATCGAAAAAGGGTTTACTCCCTAGTTCGGATTATCTCGAATTAGAGTTGGTTTCGGATTGATTTTTGAGTCCTTATCGATTAAGGATGAGTTGTTAGGGTTTGTGGAACCTATAAATAGAAAAATGGAGGAACAAAAATCAGCATGGGAGGCTCAGAAAAAAAAACAGGAGAAAAAGAAAGTTCTGCTGTTGAGCGGGA
This sequence comes from Papaver californicum, assembly GCA_023531435.1. Taxonomy (NCBI): domain Eukaryota; kingdom Viridiplantae; phylum Streptophyta; class Magnoliopsida; order Ranunculales; family Papaveraceae; genus Papaver; species Papaver californicum. The sequence continues at coordinate 2,755,565 of JAJJMC010012328.1, forward strand.
AGAACATGGATACGACGACGATTTCTTCAACCCAACAACAACGTTTATCTTCAGCTTTGCAACGTTTATCTTCACCTGCAACAGTTTTTTCAACCCATCAACAACGTTTATCTTCGCTTTGCAACGTTTATCTTCAATCTCCACTGTAACAGTTAATCTGTAACGCCTATAAACGTTGCAGATTTGATGTTTTATTATTTTCAGTTTCTTTTCTTCTTCTCAAGCACTTTTGAGTCATGTACCAATCTTTTGAGAGTGTTTTGAGCATGATGAGTGATGTGATCTGGAATTACCCAATAATAATAACCGCAATCGCACGGCGTCTAACTAGTAGACAACGGCAAGTACGGGTCGAACCCACAGAGAGCGGGGAAATACTGCAATTAATATCTCTAATAAACTAACCAAGAGGAATATTTTTGTGATTTTTTTATATTAATAAATAAAATAATAAACTAACTAAAATAATAAAATGTGACCGAGTAGAGAGAGTCGGTAACCAGGGTTTTTCAGTATCCACCACTATTTAATTCCTGAATATTTAGAGTCGTAAATATCGCTGGGACGCCCTAAACATGATGCATCAAAAAGCCCTAGTCTCAAGCATACACCATAAAATTGCGCTAGCGAGAAAATTGTACGAAACTAATTAAAGGTCCACAAATAATACTTGGCTATTCTAAGTATACCCCATCAAAGGATTTAACCCAAGCATGAAATATCAAATAAGTAGACAAATATATTTTTAGAATAACAACTGTATACCAGAAATATGGAACATCAAAACCATAGGCCAAGCATGCACCATAAACGACAATA
>JAJJMC010012328.1:2756393-2820126 GCA_023531435.1 Papaver californicum
CTCCACCAGTGATAACTCAGGTCCGAGATCATATTAGACAAGTATGCAACTATAAAAGCTCATGCCATGCCCATTTAACTGTGTTTATTCGTAATTTCAGATTTTACGTATACCACCTAATATAATATCAAAACACTAAAATTAGAACAAAACGGTAACAAGAAAATATAGATAAAGCGGTAAAAATGTATCAATTAAGTGCTTATCAATGAGCTGAACCCAACCACTGGGACAATGGAAGAAGCCATATTTTATGAATTAATTGTAACTATTTTTAATTCTTAATGACTTTTGCATTGATTTTTAATTGATTTGTGATTTTTCTTAATTAGTTGTGATTTTGCTTGATGGTGTATGCTGGTACGTAAGAGCTTTTGATGCGCCATGCTTGTGATTTACAGTTAATATTTTAGAAATCTACTTTTGGCAAAGAAACAGAGTTAATAAAAGAGCTATAATTGTTAAAGAATCATTGTAGAAATCATTCAGAAGTGATTTTGGTGGAATCCTGAGTTCCAGTTCTTCCCAATATTATTAAAATCTTTTACTTATTTTCTAGTATAAATTAAAATTAGGTCTAAAATAAATCTTCAAGAATCTCAACGAAAGAACATATTTTTACCACTTTTCTAAAACGGTCAAGTTTTTGGCGCCGCTGCCGGGGACTTGTTTTTAGTTTTTTTTTTTAAGGTTAGTTAGTTTAATTAGATTTTTATTTTTATTTGTTCTATTTTATGTTAAAAAGACTTCGAGTCAAAAAGAAATTGGAGCCAAAGATTATATTGATTGATTAAAGACTTGGAGTCAAAGATAAATCGAAAAGAACGGAAAAAGAAGACAAATTTATTTTATTTTATTGTAGTTAATTTTGTATTTTTTTTAAAATTTTTAGGGTTTTATTTATTTCTTTTTTTAGAAAATTGTATTAGGAAATCTTTTATTATTTTTATAATTTTTCTTTTATTTTTAGACTTTGGACTTTATTTTTTGGGGACTTTGGGATATTATTATTTTTTAAGCCCTACGAAAGGGTATTATTAAATATAAACTGCACAGGGAAGGACAACAATTACGATATTGTCTCAGCCCCTCGGGTTCGTACACTAACACAAGAGTCAGTGGCCGAGTCGACTTCAACGGTTCATCGCCCGTCTGGAACGGGAGGTAAGACTCTAACCACCCACGAATCCCCTGTCAGTGGCTTTTCTGGACTCCTTCGTGTGCATATATGTTGAGGACCTGAATACGGATTTACTTTTTTAGTAAAGAGGATAAGGACTCGGATTTCATCACTGTTTCCTTCTTGCCCGCTTTAGGAACACGTTACCAAACGTGAACGTAAGCCTTAAAATTTGACTAGAAAGAGACTGATAGGGTAACGAGCTTATAGGAAAGTTATTCAAAAGGAATGTATTGGTTACTTTGTTAGCCTAACTCAAAGTTCAGGAAGATTATTTTAAGTAGATTCGAGTTGCCTTGTAACCCAAGGGAACGTTGCCAAAGAGACAGGGTTATCAAATCTCCTTAGATCTTATAATGTTATATTCGACTTAATCTAATTCAGATCGTTCTAAGAGGTTTTCTAAAAATGTAACTAATAGTCTTTTGAAAGAATATAAGATGGTTTAGAAACAGTCTAAGTGGAGCCATCATGATTTTTGTTTGCTAGATTCAACAGGTTTGATTTGGTTGAGTCAGCCTTGTTTGTGATTTCTTAGGAATCCATTCCAATTAGGATTTTATTTTATTTTTTTTTAGTGTATGCCAAGACCGCTCGAAATCATCACTGAGCGAGCTAGTAATTTTGTCCCTGGAAACGAGGACCTTGAAGACTCTTCTTTTGAGGGCCCTGTTTTTGGAAATTTCAATTTTGAGAACTTGACACTGTGTGAAGAAGTTACTCCTAGTCCTATATAGCGCCAGCAATGGCAACTTTAAAAGCTTTGTTGAACCCGACTAGGAATTCTCGTCCATCATGTATCAAGTTAGATGAAACTGAAGCAAACTATGAGTTAAAACCTGGGACCATACAGATGCTCCCAATCTTCTTAGGAAAAGAAAATGAAAACCCATATTTCCATGTTAGGGATTTTGAGGAAATATGTAGTACCATCAGGATTAAGGACCTAGATAATGAAGCATTGAAACTTAGATTGTTTCCTTTTTCACTAAGAGACAAAGCCAAATATTGGCTATATAGTTTGACTTCTGAGTCCATCGAACCTATGAAAATTACATCTGTCTTTTTCCAGAATTTTTTTCATAAGCACAAAACATAATCTATTAGGCACCAGATTTGCACATTTGCTCAACAAGAGGGAGAATCTTTATATAGGTATTTGGAAAGGTTCAATGACTTATTATCACAATGTCCTCATCATGGTTTAAAAAAAGTAAGGCTAGTTCATATCCTCTACGAGGGTTTAGATTATTTAACAACAACCATGGTTGAGTCGTTATGCACAGGGTGGGTTTGAAAATAAAACTGACGATAGTGCGATGACATTTTTGATTGAAAACAACGAAAAAACCCAGCAATGGGAAAATAGTAGGGAGCCACAGAAAAAAATTCTTCTAAGTAGAGGAAATGTCAATAGGGTAAAAGGATCTTTTAAATCAGATGCGAAAATAGCAGTTATATCAAAAAGGTTAGAAGCTTTATAATTGAGTCAATCTAATTATGGAATTGAGCCCAAGTAATTTTTGGAAGGACAGACTGTTGAAGAGCACGCCCATACTCTTTATAATAACACTAGATTTGATAATCATCAGAAGTTTGACCCTTATTCAGAAACCTATAACCCTGGTTGGAGAAACCATCATAACCTTTCTTGGTCTAAGGATCAGAGTCAGGGTCATTCTAGTAATTCTAAGGTTCCCCCAGGTTTTGGATATACTAAGAATCCTTCAGGACTGACACAATTTCAGAATCTGATAGATAAGATGATCATGAGTTTAGCAGAGTCTCTCGCCTTATTAACTCAGGACACTAAAGATTTTCGGCAGTCAATCAACCAAAGTTTACAAGAAAATCAAAAGATTGTTCAGGCTAACATTCAGGCTCTTTCCAATTTAGAAACCCAGGTTGGTTAAATCGCTGAGTTTTTTAGAGAAAGAGTAAAAGGTAAGTTTCCTAGTCAGACCAACCCAATCCTAAAGGAGTTCATGAAGTATCTTCTGGTGAGAAATTATCAAATCATGTGAATACAACTAGAACCCTTGGGAATGGTAAAGTGGTAGACAACAAGGTAACCATGCATGATAGTGAACATACTGTAGTTCACCCTTATGATCTAGTAGCTGAAGAGACTGATGAAGTCTCTAAAGAACCCGATGCAGTTCCTTATAAGCCAGATTTTATGCCTAGAGCCCCGTTCCCACAACTGTTAGCACCAACAAAGAAGGAATCCAATTTTAACGACACATTAGAGGTTTTTAAGAAAGTCACTCAACCTTCCATTATTAGATACAATTAGGCAGATTCCTACCTATGCCAAGTTCCTTAAGGATATGTGTACGCGAAATCGAAATCTTAGTGTACAAAAGAAAGCCTTTTTAGCTAGTCATGTGAGTTCAATTATCCAGAACAATACAACTCCTAAGTACAAAGACCCAGGTTCCCCAACCATTTCTTGCATAATAGGTAACTATAGTGTTGAGAAAACGTTACTTGACTTAGGAGCTAGTGTGAACTTACTTCCGTACCATGTGTACCTCCAGCTAGGACTTGGTGATTTGAAACCTACTCAGATAACACTGCAATTAGATGATAGGTCTATGAAAATTTCTCGTGGTATCATAGAGGGTGTTCTTATTGAGATCAATACAGTTTATTTATCCATTGGATTTTAATGTCCTTGACACCCAACCTGTCCTTGACCTAGAGAATCAGATACCTGTGATATTAGGTCGCCCGTTTTTAGCTACATCTAATACGATCACTAACGGTCGAAATGGTATTATGAACTTATCTTTTGGTAATATGATTATTAAGTTGACTATTTTCAATATTAGTAAGCAACCACCTGATCTAGATGACATGTGTATTGAAGAGGTGAACATGATAGGAACATTAGTTCATGAGTCATTACCAAACACTTTGTTAGAAGATCCATTAAAGAAATGCCTAACCCACTTTGGGTTTGACTTTCATGATTATAATATTATTTCTGGTTCAAATCCAAATAATATTAATGATTATTCACCTATTCAAAAGGAAGAGGATTTGACTAGAGATACCATTATTTTAGACGAAGTACAATTTTCTTGTTTTGATGCAGATAATGGTTTAGAGGAACGGGTTTATCCTGAGAATACTGTTTTAGAGTCCAGCGATTTAGAAACAATAGTAACAAAGATAGACTCGTAGAGATTTTAAATATGAGTGAGGATGCACCACCTGATTATAACCTAGAAGATGCAATTGACCATTTTTGGAAATCTGACGATCTAGAAATTAGGGAAATTGTGACTAGCATATCTAAAGACACTGAAAACTCTAAGTTTGGGGGTGACTATCATTCTCCCTGTGCTTTACCTTTAACTCATAGAAAGGTCCCTAACTTGGGACTTGACATATGCACCTCTACCATTTTACAAGATCATCTTCAAACTAGATTCCATGAGCCTGTTAATATCCAGAAAGAAGTTCAGTTGCTAGAAACCCATCATATGGTCGATGTGGTTTACCTATGAAATCATACCAATATTGACTTTTTTTTCCCACCAAAATATTTTCTTCCATATGTGAGAACGTATGAATTTCAAACGTGTCATTTATTAAGTTTGAAGACTAAGCCTAATTACTTAAGGAAATTAGAATTGAAACATTTTCGTAAGAATGACCACTATTTTCATAGTAGTCAATTGTGTGGGTCAAAATCTGATTGAATTCGAGGATCCACAATTATTCAGGTTATTATTATGTGTTTTTAATTTATTAGTTGAGTTTTTCCAGACTTTACAACCTGATCCTGTTGATGCTGCCTACGAGGAAATCCAGCCCATAAAAATATTTTATTTAAACCCTTTTATAGAGCCTGAACCTGAACCACAACTAGATGTAGTTGTCTTAAACACAAAACTAGATAAGGGTGTGCTCCGTTTGTTCATTTTCTTGGGCTGTTGTAATTTTCTTTTATTTGTGATAACACTATTTGATTCAGATGACCCATAGTTGTTCCGACTATTGCTATATGATTTTATGAGGTGACTAATTCTTTCTTAGTCTGGCTGAAGACTTTAAACTGAGCACTTCTTGGGAGGTAACCCATGCTCATGCGACATGGTAATATCTTTCCTTAAATCTTTTCTTTCAATTGGTAACAGTTTCTCCTTGTTCATGCTTTTAATCATTTATTTTTAGAACATTGAGGACAATGTTAGATTTAAGTTTGGGGGTAAGGGAGAAACTTTTAAGTTGAAATATGAAACTCCAAAGTCTAGAAACTTGTGAACAATTCAGGATGACACTAACCATTCTAGGTAGATGGAAACCTAGCTCTTTTTCTATAGGAATTGGTGCGCCCAGCTAAATGGTCTATTCATAAAAGGAAAGAGTTTAGGTGTTAGAAATAACATGATAGTTGTCACCATATCTCGGAGTCTATCTTGACCATATCACCTTCTATTTATATTTTTGTAATTTTTTTTGTTTCTCTAAGTTATTTGGTGGGGCACCAATATCGAATTGTTGTCACCGTCAGGATGGAGTAGGGTGTTTGAGATTATTTAGACTAATATTCGGAAAAAATTAAACAAAAATCGAATATTGACACTTTGATAGCAATATGTGTATGTTCTCCCTGTCTCCATCGCCTAAGCAGGCGTGGAACGCAGGATCCATGATAACTATCATGTAAGATGCTGATAGGGAGCATGCGTTTGGATTCATTTGATCCAATCATGTTGTCAGTACATTTAAATAATAAATAATTATTTTATTTTTAATAAATCAGTCGTTGGAACCCTTGTATATACTAGTTGAGTCAATATTAGTATAAGGAGTAAGACCAGTGGGAGTGTATCTCAATCCATTAGGATTCATCCTGGCTCTGACCTTCAAAGAGATATGGGAAACACCGTTCACCTTAGTCAACATGCGCAAACTTCACCATTTTCATATCCATCTTTTAAATTTTCTTATGTGATTGAACTTTGATAGATTCTAAGTATCGTGGTTGAACGACTATCTAAATAGAGCTTTGTTTTCATATATATGAATTTAGTATCCTGAGTGCAAACTCGTGTACAACAATTGGACTCATATAGGGTAATGATTCTCATAGCCGAAGAATTTAGTATGCCAACTAAATTGATTGTTTAGTGTTTACCCTCAATCATTCACATGTAGCTAGGGTTTGGAGTAAAAGGTTTTGTGGGTATACCTCTTATAAACCCTCACGAGACTATAACTCGTCTGGTAGGGACACCTATGGGTTTAAAGACTTATTACATATGATAAATGTAGTCGCGATTCCTACAAAAGTGAGTTAGGATTTTTTATTTTATTTATAGATTAGATTTGCTCGAGGACTAGCAAATAATAAGTTTGGAAATATTTGATAGAGACATTTTTGTGTCTGAATTGTCCGTAATTATCTATTTTGTTAGTGTTCATTTTGGTACTTATGGTGTGATTTTATGTGTTCCTAGGTATTTTTGGAAAATAAACATTTGTGAAAAAATTGGCTTAAAAAGTGATAAAAGCACCCAGAGGAAATTACTAAAGGCAGCCGGAAAAACTGATAAAGGCACTTACGTTTTGGATAGGGGCACCTCTCCTCTTTGGTTAAAATTCGGAAAAAGCGGGAAACCAATTATATTTCACGTGAAGAGAGCCTGAGTTGCTTGGGGGTTGTTTTTTAAGGGATTTGGTGTTTTTGAGTTACCAAATTGGAGAAACAAGCAAGACAGATCAAAACACGTCAACATGAGATATTTCAGGCCAAAAAACAAGTTCAAAATCCCATTTACAGTTGAACAAGGGTTTACTCCCTGTTTCAGATTATCTCGAATTAGAGTTGGTTTTAGATTGATTTTTGAGTCCTTATCGATTAAGCATTAGTTGTTAGGGTTTGTGGAACCTATAAATAACAAATGGAGGAAGAAAAATAAGCAGGGGAGGCTCAGAAAAAAAAAAACAGGAGAAAAAGAAAGTTTTGTTGATGAACTGCAAGAATAGGGCTACGACGACGATTTCTTCAACCCAACAACAATGTTTATCTTCATCTTTGTAACGTTTATCTTCGCTTTGCAACATTTATCTTCAAGCTCCACTGTAAAAGTTAATCTGTAACACATATAAATGTTGCAGATTTCCTGTTTTATTATTTTCAGCTTCTTTTCTTCTTCTCGAGCACTTTTGATACTTGTACCAATCTTTTGAGAGTGTTTTAAGCATGATGAGCTAAACCCAACCACTGAGACAATGGAGGAAGCCATATTTCATGAATGAATGGTAACTATTTTTTGATTTTTAATGACTTTTGCATTTATTTTTAATTGTTTTATGATTTTTCTTAATTAGTTGTGATTTTGTTTGATGGTGTATACTGGGACGTAAGAGCTTTTGATGCACCATGCTTGTGATTTACATTTACTGTTTTAGAAATCTACTTTTGGCAATGAAACAAAGTCAATAAAAGAGATATAATTTTTAAAGAATCATTGTAGAAATAATTCAGAAGTGATTTTGGTGGAATCCTGGGTTCCAGATCTTCCCAATATTATTAAAATCTTTTACTTATTTTCTAGTTTAAATTAAAATTAGGTCTAAAATGAATCTTCACAAGTCTCAGTGAACAAACATATTTTTACCGTTTTTCTAAAACGATCAGGAGATCAACCTCTTAATTATAAAATCCAATTTTAAGTTATTCAAAATGGTGGATCTTAGGTCTGGAGCGGTTACAAGTCCTATAATCGACTCATGTAGTACTGGTGGTGGTGATTCTGAAAAAAACACCCTTGTTTCTATTAAGCCTTCTCGTACTAATACTACTACTACTACTACTACTACTACTACTAAACTTCGATCAACATAGCCAATTTTATGAAAAGACAAGAAGTCTTTGCCAGAACTCAAGTGGACATGGCCACTACTCAGAAGGAGGTACTCTCTTGTTTGAAGACCCTGACGGAGCAACTCTCCCTGGGACAACGTTATCGCCTGAAGGAGCATACTAGGACCAACTTTGCAACGACCGCTGATGGTGAAACATCTATGGCTCAAAAATACGAAGGAGTGCATATCATTCCTGATCGACCACCATAAAGGTACTAACAACCATATTTTGTTACCTATGAAGATTTGGAGAGACTCCTACGAGACCATGGCAAGGAGGACTCATCATCGGTCCATCAACACCAACCTCCCTACCCGCCTTAAATTCAAAGGATCCCTCTGCGGGGAGGTTACTTACTCTACGAATTTCTCATTGTAGGACGGTTGCAAACACCAACAACACCCAGACGCACTCAGCATGGTCAATCTGATACAAAGACGAAAGTTCCTTCCAGAACACAGAAATACATGGTTACCACCCAAGACAGGTACTTACTTGCCTCAAGACTCTAATGGAACAATTCTTCCCAGAATAGATTCGTCACCAGTTGCAGCGAGCAACAATTCCAAGCCTACATACGTCAACAGTACTATAATCAATATTCAAGATAATGACGAGATCTTCATCCAAGGACAATTTCAAGGAGGACAGTACCTGAGAAGACTTTTACAACTTCAAGGAAAAGAGGGACCAGTCTCATTTCAATAAAAATTCCTGGTCCGGACACCTCCTATTGCTCCCAACACGTCCTCTCTGTTGAAGAAATTGTCTGGTCAGTAAGCACTACAACATCCGATTATCCATGAGGTCTTTTCAGAACGAGGGGTCAAGATGGAAGCTTCATCTCAGCAAGCGTCACGAATCGAACACTCACCATTATCCTGAGCCCCAGCTCCATCCTCGATCACAACAACAAGAGCGAAAGCCAGCTATGACATTCTCAAATTTTCCTTTTCACGTGGAAACCATTTCATCCTGGTCCCTTCACTCAGGTACCATACCTTTTCATACTGGTCCCTTCATTCAGGTAACAATCTATTTCATCCTAGTCCCTTCATTCAATTACCAGACCTTTTCATCCTGGTCCCTTCACTCAAGTACCAGACCTTTTCATCCTGGTCCTTTCACTCAGGTACCGAACCTTCTCACTCTGATACCCGTCTTTTCACTTCGGTACCAGTCCCTTCAGCAAGGCGTTACCTACTTCACGCTCCCGTGTAGCTCCAAGATGACGATAAATCCATGCAATGCCAAGATCAGAATTCTCAGTTTCACGTACAGCTTCTTCCCAATTCGGGGATGACTCAAATTTCACTATGAGGGAGATGGATCATTACAAATCAGCATGAACAAATAAAATGGTGAAACCCCCCATCACAAGAGTACCCTGGTAGGGTCGTACTAAATAGGAATCAATGAAAACACCCGCATTAGGGTATTCAATTAGCATATTCCCTGCTACACCACTGTTCTACACATCAACGTCAGTAGGAGCATCATCCTCAAAAAGTACACAAAGGAGAGCTCGTATATTGTTTTCAGTATGGGGAGGTACACTATCCATATCAAAATCAATGGTAACTCTTGTTCCTTCTCCAACAAGCCCAGCTCTTTGATTTAATCTTTTCGCCCTTAAAAGTAGAGAGGTTAAAGGCATATTAGGTCAGAACATCTCAAACATGAAATTTTTGAGTATGAACTATAAAACCTAATATACATATCCACAAACATCATGTACATTCATTATAATACAACATTTGAAGTATTTCATGATCCCAACCCATTACAAGATCTTTTATTAAAAAAGCCTGGATGACAACAATTGGTGATGAATCTGGGCATGGTTCTTATATCAAAAGTTTCATATTAGTGTACACTACGATATTTTAAAAGGGAGCGTTAATCGTACCGGTGAGCTAAGACTTATGGCAAAAACGGCTAGCGGAGGCGCGTCTGAAAATTGTAAGGATTTTCCTGAATACTTCATGAGTTCTACTGTTCGGTTGTTTTGACGCCCCAAAAAAACTCAAAACCTGGATTTATTCCTATTAGGATGTAGAAAATTGTTGTTTAATAAGTATGGAGGGGTCAATCATCAAAAACGGAGGTCGTATGAAGATTCTAGAGTGTTTTTCCTAAGCACTATACTTCTGAAATTTTCTAGTGACGGGAATCTATAAAATTCTTTGTAAATTTGAGTACGGCTTTGATCATATGAGAATATTGAAGAGTTCACATGTTCTAACATGATAATAAAGAATATAAAATTACTTGATATGGGTCCAAACCAACGGAGGAGCCTGGCGTTACTTCATTGCTTACTTCTCCATCGACATCAATAGATTCAGATTCTTCACAAAGGTCTTCAATGTGGGGCGCCTCGTCCAGGTATTCATCCTTCAACTTATCCTCATCTTATATATCCACGGCGTCTCCCAAAGTATCAAAAGCATTAACATGGAAGAATTATTCGCAGTTTTCTTCTCGCATACTGGGGACTGTCAAAGGCGACAAAAGTAGTGTCCACTCAAGGGCCCATCACACATACATGGAAGAAGAGTGACTTTGCATCTCAATAGCCCAGAACTACAACGACGACTTCAACTTCAATTCAAATATTTCCCCATCCCAGCACTTCAACAACAACAAAGGAAGGCTCCAACTTTCATGATTTCCCATGTCCTCTTAAAACTCTTGGAAGCACGGACCTATGATGACACCAAAAATTATCTTCTGCCTGGTAGAATATCCAAGTGAGTCACAGTTGGGGACTGAGGACTCCTTTACTTTTGAAAGTTTAATACAGTAACATTCCTCAACTAGAAGTTCTAATCAACAACGATACCTGCAACAAAACTTTTTTACATCAATACTCACACGACTTGGGAGCCTCCTTTTCTTACCTGATCACATCCAGAAAGATAACCCCATCCTTGTTGCTTTTATTTGCTTCAACCACATGATTCTATTGTTGGACACGCTCCGGACTCGGAAGTCACAATCATCTCCAGCTAAGAACTTTAAGACACAATCACCTCAGATTCAAGCGTTTTCTCTCTACTTCTGGAATATTGGTTTACAAGTTGGTCCTTCTGGTACCTGTCCTGTCTCATGGTACCTGTCTCGTTTCCTGGTGCTTGTCATGCTTCCTAGTACATGTCTTGTCTCATGGTATCTGTCCTATCTCTTGAATCTCTTCGATTTACAAATTCAAAAATTGACAACAATCGGTGAAGAATGGGTCAAAACATCCTTCACGAGAAGTGTTTATCTACGTCTCTAATATGACATACCAGAAAGGCACATCAATCGGAGACCTGAGCTAGGAGATATGGATCTTATACTAAAGTCTATAAGATCTGAAAATTTACACGGGATTACTAATCACAGATGTTTACGCAAGGTTGGCTGACCTATCCAACTCTGAATCGAGTGGTTCTTTTTTCATATGATAGCTTGGTCTCTTGGATTTAAAAGTTGGGGTCAAACGTCAAAATCCGACAACGTATAAAACTTCAAAAACTTCGGAAGTGAATGGTGTGCAAACTAGGGTGGGATTCAGTAGGCTCAACTTTATAGATACCTTGTCTTCCCATGGACTTTCATCTTCTCAGATATACCGTCCTGTCAGGTCGCACTACATCTCCCAAGTAGACCTCATCAACCTTTCTATTACAAGAGCACTGGAGTCCACTGCCAACCTTACTTGAAATTCTGATCTACCATCAGCTTCTTCTGCCGGTTTCTAATATTTCCAAATTTATTGCTACTAGCTACAACTCAAAGCATCGTCTATGGGTTTCCTGTCTCTCATCTACTGCCGCTTTGGTGACACTATCACTAGCACTTAATTGTGGCATACTCAAAATCTAAGCAAGCACTGGAACCAACTACTTGCGTACAAGGAAGTTTGAATCTCAGGATTAATTCTGCACCAAATACATTGCGTAGAAGAGACAAAGCTAACAATATTTCTTGCTGGACACATACATAAAGAATCGATCCATCTTACTTGAGATGAAGATGACTTGTTTTATAAAGAAAGAAAAAGAGAAAGCCCCGACCATATCCCCACTTTTGCTCACGGCAAGATAGCATTCCTGACAAGAACGAGGGAGCCTACTCTTCCCAGTCAAGGATCGTGCTAAGGGGCACATATCTCAATCTCGGGTAATACAGATCTAACCAAGTTTCTTCCATGACCAATGGGGCTCCTCATAGACGTACTCTCCATGACCCTGTTGATAGCTACTCAACCAACGTGACTGGATCATGCTTCCCTTGGCTCACGAGTTGGAAATTTCGGGCAAGAATGTGGGAATCTATTAATCACAATCAAGACTCACGCTAAAGGGCACTTCTTCCAGTACCTAAAAGCCAGAAGCTAAGTATATCTTCTTCTACTCTTAAAATTTAAATTATGCATATATAATCATTATAAGCATAATATCACCATCTAGTGCTTACTGTGCAACATTATTACTCCTCACTAAGCATGGGACTTAATATTGTATGGTGGGTTTTTGACAAGGGTTAGAATTATAAAATCGCCCTTCTACCTAGTTGCAGGAACATATAAATATCCGCACATACTAGTGCACATACTTCTGACTTCACATAAAAAAAAAAATATTGTATTCCTCCTTATATTTCGCAGGCGAATTGAGGAAACAGTCTCTACAAAAGGCTACAGGAATTACATGCTAACAATGTAGTCTATAATCTCTATATAATAAATCTGAAACTCCTAGATGGGTCTATAGTGCAAACTTGAGTCTTCTCTGAACAACTACAAACATTCTAAACTGGCCTCGTAGCCTACTTAATACTTACAATATTTATGCCATATTGAACTAGTCTCAAGTCGCATAAAATTCCATGGATGAATTCCTTGAACTTGTCTCGAGTGTGCATCAATGTTTTAGCAACATCTATTAAACTCGGGAATAACCAATGCTTAAACCCTGAAATACATTATAGTTTAACACTTCATTCGCAACGAATGCACCTCAAATTGCTCTTTTGATCCTAAATATGTTGTTTTAGCACTTTGCTTAAATATAAGCCACAATTAATGTGCCACTCTCTCTGATGCGCCACAGTCAAGAAGCAATGTCATAAAAGATGCATTGAACCTATCATTTAGGCTAACCATATCCTTGCCTCATATTAACTTCAAGATAGCACTAGCCATTCGGCTTAGCATCGCATTGGCACTAGTTAGCCACAATAGCACTAAAAGCGCTAACTTTCCTGGCGCTAAACCCTAGTACCTGAGAGGTGCTAACTAACCAAAAATGGTCTTAGATAGTACAAAAACACCTAATAAGGCCTTAGCTCACATATTACCATCTTAGCACCTAAGCTCTAAAACCAAAAGTTCTAAGTCTAACTCTAGCATCAAAATGTTAAATCTAGCAACAAAAGCGCCATTCATTGGCCGCGATGCTCTTGGCTTAGCGCCCTTGATGGCTAACGCCCTTGATGGATAACTCCCTTTATAGATAACACCCTTGGTGTCTAACGCCCTTGATGACTAACGCCCTTGGTGGCTAACCCCATTGGTGGCTAACACCCTTGATGACTAACGCCCTTGGTGGCTAACTCCATTGGTGGCTAACTCCCTTGGTGGATAACGCCCTTGGTGGCTAATAGCCCTTGCTTGTGGCTAGTGCCCTTGATGTGGCTAACGCCCTTGCTTGTCCAACGCCCTTGCTTGTGGCTGACTCCCTTGCTTGTGGCTAGCACCCTTGCTTGTGGATAACTATACAATTGAAGTGCTAACTTCAAACCTCTTTGGGACTATATTCCTAGTCTTAGTACAATTAATATTTACTAAAAGATGAGAATGTTGGTCTTACTCCTGAGATGTTGGCATACTAGCCTTTTTTATGTTAAGAGAGTTAACACCTTCTTATTTGCACTAAGTGGCTAGTGTTGGCTTTGCTAGTTGTTTTTCTCAGAAATATGCTTTTCTTATCAATATAGGTCATAAATTGAGTCTTATATGAATTTCAGTAGGTTTCCTTGTTCAAGGAGCCCTCTATGACATTTGGGCTCAAATGCCTCTCAGACTTACAATAAGTCGCTTTTAAGCTAATACTTAGCCATTAGTATGCCAAGTTACTTTCAATAAAGTACATGGACGTTGAACTTCCCAGAATCGACACTAACCAGTCTGGATATCAATCAAGTGAATCGTACAACTTGCCTCACTGACTTAGCAGTTCATTTGACTTGACTTGACTTAATCACAACCGTGACGGTTTATAACTCCACTATTTTCACGAGATATCAAATACAACATGGGGGGATTCTTATTTGGATATTGGTATGGAAGTCTATGGCATTGTGGGAGGTGACACAACCTCCACAAAAAGGAAGGTAACAAGGAGTGGGTGGTTACAGAGCAGTTGAGAGGATGAGGAGTAGTGGTCAGATAGGTCTTCCCTACGTTTTGGGAACTGCCACACTACAATCTCCACAATCATCATTTCTCCACCTCTTCCTAACTTCCACGAAACTGACAAGCCAATTCGAAATAAAAATGACGATTGGACTGAGCTTTCTCTATCTGATGTGTGGCCTTTTATGTTATGTGTTATATTTGGACGGTGTGTTTATGTTTTGGCTAGTTTTGGCAAGATGTAGCGACCTATTTCGACCAGGATTCGAGCATGGGCACTTTTATTTTTGGGACACCTATGTAGTGAATAATTCATTTCTTTTTGAGATATCTTTTATCATATAAATATCATATCTTTTAGAGAGAAGAAGGAGCTTTGAAGTTGGAGATTTTTTACAACCTAGGGTTTGCTTTATTTTTCTAATTATTATTTTTCCATATATTTTAAGAAATCCATGAGTAGATAAATTTTCATATTGGTTAAGGATGTAGTCGGATATCATGAACATGTCCCTAAATTAATATATTAGTTTTATCATCTTAATCAAATCATTATTGTCTTGTTCGACTAGTTATTATTGCCATGTATGAATGTGCGAATGTTTGTTTAGGAGCGTTACTAAATAAGCATGAATCCATATCTTTTGCTAGACTAGGGTTTTAAGATACAAAATCGTTGATAAACCTTGTCATAAGTAGCATATCATGATTACCAATTGTATTCAAAACCTTTGTGTGATTGCATGTAAAAGCTTGACCTATGTTAAATAGATTAGTCGTAGTATATCTATTGCTTTGATTAGTCTAATTTATAGAAATTAATTTTCTTGGAAAATTAAACCTAATAACACGTTGCATTATGTTGTTATTTGAGTAGTAACTGCATATTCATCGTTATGGTATGTGATGAGATAAGGAATTTACCGGAGTATGCTCTCGATGAGATATTCTAGGACTTTTGATAATGAATGTTTAAGTAAAAACTCTAATTATTAGTTAAAGTGCATGTCATATGATTGAAGATGAACCCTTAACCAGTACTCTCAACATATTGATACTCTTTAGTCATTCTTTGATATCTTAATTAATATAATTACTTTAGTTTTAAAATTCCCCCAGTTTACATAAGTTTTCAAATACGAATAACAACCCATATCTCCCCATAGATCGAATCTGTTCTTATAACTATACTCTTATTTATAATTGTGAAGTGAAAGAACTTGAAATATTTTTGCTTGGCTGACAACCGACCAGTTATTTCCTCAAAAGTACTGTAATTAGTAAAGGTAGCAACTGGTGTATAAACCAATAATCAATGTTGCATCTGAATTCTTAAAACAACCAACAATGAATGTTCTTTAGTGTTTTCCTTTTTTTTTTCTTCTCCTTTTTATCCCTTTCTCGGTTGTTTCTGTATCTTCTTGGTTTAATAAAGTTGTAGATCTGTATTTGTGTGTTGCATATGGTGATCATCACTCTAAAGCAGGCAGTGATATTTTGGGTAGCAAAGTTGTTGAATTCAGAAGAGGTCTTCTTAAGGTGGAGGAGATTCATGGAAGAGGCACCATAATTGTATGACGGTGGTGGTAACCATGGGTTATCTGTAACAGTAGGAAAAAAGGGTTGTTTTAGGGTATTAAGATGGAGTTTCTTAGTGGTTATAAAAAACAGTAAGGTGGTAATATTTTTTTAAGGATATTATCGGGTTGTGTGTTTGTTTGTATTCAATGGTGGAACTAGAAGCCAATAAACGGGTGGACTTGAAAAAAAAATTGCCTGGGCCTTAATTTTAAGCTTGTTATTTTTCAAAAAACATTAAACAAGCTTAAGAAAACATATTTTTGTTGGCTTTTGGAAGGGGCTGGAGCCAGGGTAAACCAGGCACTGGTTCCACCCTTGTTTGCATTTGAGGTAGTAAAAGATTGTGATGTTTTCGCAGAAAAATATCAAATATTTTTTAAAGGAGAGGTATCTTGGGGTAACGAATGACAAATTCAACCTCTAGTGATGGTCACGACAATGATGGTGATGGTCAAGTATACCAACAGTTTTTTTTTTCGCTAAGTCAAAAAATTTATGAAGCAAAAAAAATAAAATACAAAAGTTACAAGAAAGAAAGAAAAAAGAACAAAACTAAAAAAGCACAATGCCCAAAAAAAGAAACTACTTGAAGCTGTTGTATAGGATGCCATGCCATTCCAAAGTAGTCAGGTCCGGTAATCTACCCTGATGATACTCAATTCCATCCTCAGCAAGAACACAAGCTTTCTTCGCCAAATAACCAGCTGAAAAGTTAACTTCTCGTACAACATGCTCATAGCGGACATTGTCATAAAAAGAACAGGACATTCTCCACCTCTGCTTCATACTCCAAGGGATCATACCACTCCGCAAAGCCTGTATGACGCTTTGAGAATCAGAATTAACAGAAATCCTCTTAATATTCCAACGTCTTGCCCATTCCAACCCCATAATTACCGCATAAAGTTCAGAAATGTAATTAGTTTTCCAACCCAAACCTACACTAAAGGAGCCTAGCACAACACACTCATATTTTCTTGCAATCACTCCAGCACCATCTTGGCCTGGATTACCCTGAGAAGCACCACCACAGCAAATAATCAACTCACCAGGCCTTGGAGGATGCCAAGTATACTCCACAGGACTAGAAGTCTTGGTCTTTCTGAAACTTACTCTAAAAAAGTTCAAAATGTTTAAATCATACATAGTATTATGCATATGACCCCTCAATCTAATAGAATTATCACGAATAATCTGATAAACTCTACCCTTAAAACCCATCCATTCCAGCTTAGCATCATCAAACCAAATCCTATTACGGCTTCTTCATAGCTCAATTCTGATATCTATGTTGGCTATTAACCACAGTTCTTTTTTCATTTTACTTTTGCCTGAAGCTTTTTTGTAAGAATCAACAAGGTTCAATTCTGCCTGTATGTCAAAGATACCTTCACACCAATTCCAAATACGCCTGGCAAATCTGTAATATCAAGTAATATAGTCTATAGACTCAACACTTCTCTTGCACAAACAACACCTGTTAGCTAACTCCCTTCCCAACTTTGAAACCATCAAATCCTGCGTAGCACAACAATCTTTCTTCCAGATTTTCCAATATTGAGCTTCCATGGTAGGATGCACACAACTCCTCCAGATTAACTTCGCAACTGGTTCAACCTCAAATTTGTTACACACTAGCTCTTTAGCAGACTTCACCGAAAAATACATTTCAAGTATTTCGTCCAGACTTTATAATCTTTACCTCCAGTAATGACCGGCAAATCCTTAATATCAACTCCAACAACTTCAAAGACATAACATACTTCAAGCGAAATATCCCAAGCACCTTTCACAATAAAATCTGATACTATGGAGGGTAAATTTGTTATGCCAAGAGACTTGCATCCAAGCTTTCTAGCCAGCGAAAAATCCCCACACCAATTATCCAGAAACAAAGAAGTATTCTTGCCATCACCAATCACACATCTTGTGTATTTTTCAACATAGCCATAAATCCATTTTATTCCCGGAAACACCGAGGAAGTAAGCTTATGATCAATAATGTTGCCATTAATCTTGAAGTATTTAGCCTTAAGGAACTGAGCCCACATTTTATCTGACTCCCTAATACTCCACCACAACTTCATTAACACTGCCTTGTTCACAACAGATAAGCGTAAAATATTTACGGTGCTTAGCATCCCCAGACCATATAAAATTTCTAATAGCTCTCTCACATTGTTCTATCATCTTCCTAGGCCACTTGTAAACTGCCATATAATGAATAACATAGCTAGAAATCACAGAACGCACAAGAACAATCCTAGCCTGAAAATAAAGCATTGTTCCCTTCCAAGCAGCCAACTTATCGATAATATTCTCTACCACAGAATATGCCACTTGGCCTTACTATAAAGCCATACGACATATTGGAAACAAATAGCGAGAATCCAATGGTTACAATTAGGTGATCGAAATACCACTTTTTACAATACCACAACAACTATATATCGGAGCTGCAACAATATTCAACAACTGAGAGATCATTAGAAAAACTGGTCATGAGTAAGGTTAAAATCATCAAACTTTTGATAGATAATTTCATTACTCAGTACACAGCCTTAGCCACCATAATAGACAATGATTTTCTTGCTACTATCACCCGAGGTTAATCCAACGACAAAACGCTTCGTTATCAGTGGTGTCATTCCGGAAAAAATCAAAGATGCCCTAAACTCGATTGGATCAGACAGAGCTCCAGGCCAATGTTGGGATACCACCCATCTTCAACTGATTGCCATGGTCTGAGATTTTTTTAAGAGCTTAAAAATCCATCTGTTGATGAACCATACAAACCTTACACTGATACCTAAAGGTGAACATGCAACCAAACCAAACCAGTTCAGACCCATTCGACTATGCAATGTAACCTATAAAATCATTGCAAAAATTCTAGTAAACTGATTGCGCCCATTATTACCCTTTCTTATAAGCCCTTACTAAATTTCATTTGTACCTCGATGTTCAATCCATGATAACATAGCAATAACTGGGGAACTATTCCACCACATAAGAACGACACCCATTTCAAAAGTTCAAAAGATCACTCTAAAACTAGACATCCAAAAAGTGTATGATAGCATGGATTGGGGTTTTTTCAGAAGTATAATACACTATATTTTTATTTTCCCGTTTCGGGTTGAGTTTTACCCGACTTGGCTAACCTTGTTGTTTAGGTGTTTCCTTTTCCTTAGCCTAGTTCGGGTTGCTTAGACTAGAAAGTTACAAGTTAGGGTGGAAATAGAGTCATCTATTAATTTTAATAACAAAATAAAATTAAGAGGAAAATAAAAAGATAGTTAAGAAAATTAAAAAAATTATTAAATATGAGATTTAATATATTAGTATAAGGTTTATAGTAAATTAGAGAGAAAACCAAAAAGGTTAGAGAAAAGGAGAAGGAAAGGAAACTAGGGTTTAGAGAAGAAGGCTATGGAGAATCTAGAGGAGATTGTAGAAGGTAGAATGCTAGATCCCTTTTTCTTTGGGTGAATTGCTTGTATTTAATTTTAATTTCGTATCATTTTGTATTTTATTAGGTTTCTGTAATTTATTTGTATAAATATATGTCTCTGATTGATAATCACCCTTTTCCTATTGATAGATTACATACTTATGTATCTATAGTTAAAATTTCAAGATAATCCACTGTATATTCACCGTTGAATGTATATTTTAGCTTGGGTGATGTTTCCGAAAATTCTGGACGGTTTTTCTTTGCTATGATTTTAATGTGTTTAGACAATCTTAATGATGTTAGAATGATTTTTGGTCTTAAAAAAATTTGTATCTATGTATGATATCTTTCATTTTGATTTCGATTTGTTCAATTTCAGGTTATTATGGATTTACCATGAATTGTTTGGTAATAATATATAATCTGCCCAGTTTTTAGGATGTCACTGTAAATTCAATATCTTTTGTTTGAACCGTTGGTTTGCTGTGAATTTTGAATATGTTATGTTCATTTATTCATCTAGGTTTTTGTAAAATTTGAAAACGATCGGATAAAGTTATCACTATAAAAGATATAATATAATATAATATTCCGCAACTAGTTTATTTGATTAAAAGCTTAAAAGAAATTCATGTTGTTTGTTCGTATGTTGTTAATCCATGGTTGCATGTATTGTTTGTAAAAATGATTTACAAATTGGAAATGAGTTCATGATTTACCGTTAGGTGGAACATGGTTCCATGCTAACGGCGGGTAATGATCCCCGAGAGTTAAATAGGTAATGATCCCCGAGAGTTAAATAGTTATGTTCCTGACCATCGATGACGGCTCTCCGTGCCGGATAAACGATAAGTGAAGTACAAACCAAGGACATTCATACCATGAACTCATGTGTTAAAATCTAATTGGATACATTATTTGAAATATTATTAATATTGTTAACTCTTGTTTTGAAATCTTAATTAGATGATTTGTTAGAAACAATATTGGTATTTTGAATTCATGATTGAACAAATGAATTAAATGATTTTTTTGAAAATAATACTGATGTGATAATCTTGTTGGTTGAATATATATATATATATGTATGTATCATTGATTGTTCAAAATCATGTTGTATTTTATTGACTCATAGATATTGTTATGCATGTTTTGAGATTGGGAATGCATTGTACTGAGCTGTCATCTCACCCCAATTGACATTCTTTCATATTTCTCGGAAGTTGGAAGTGGAATTAAGAACTTAGCTTAACGTTTGTATTATTCTTGTATTGCTAAAAATGTAATTTGATTTAAAATATTTGGTTGGCAATATTGTTAAGGATGATTAGTGGATTCATATGCTTCAATTCATGTTATGTAAATTTTCAATTACGTTTGGCGTAAAAAGTAAGTTAGGAGAAATATATGCATAAGTCTCTTTCCGACCCGTAACGCTTTGAGTTCAGATCTCCATATGGGGTTTGACCCTGGTACGGAACTCGGGGTGTTACAAGTAAAATCATCAGAACTTTGCAGTTATTTGTAATGACCCGACCCTCCACTAATATTGTCTCCACTTAGACATCGCGGTCATCCGACAATGTGGGTTTTTTAACAGGCACCGTGCGGTCATCCATCAACATCTTCCCGGGAGGTAACCCATCCCTGGATTGCTCCCGCCCGAGCATGCTTAACTGCGAGCTTTTTGCCAACTCTGGAGCCAACTGTGTTGAAAATTCCTCGGTGTTTGAAAAGGAAAAATCATTACTTATATTCCATTCGGCGAACCCTACCTGCCGAATCAGGGTATTAGAATACCACCACTTTAAATTGGAGTCGTCCTCGACTCCAGAATATATACAAGCCCAGATCTTTAACGTTTCCTACCACTCATGAGACCAGTACATGGTACACCCGTCCAGCGTACTCTCTCACCCTCGGCAGGTGACCTGTCGTCGTCTCTGATACCATTTGTAATTACCCGACTTTCCACCGATATTGTCCCCACTTAGCCGCTACAGTCATCCGAAGTGTGGGTTTTTCAACAGGCGCCGTTACGGTTATCCAGCAATAGCTTCTCGGGAGGTCACCCATCCTTGGATTGCTCCCGCCCGATCACGCTTAACTACATAGCTTTTTGTCTAGAGCCAATTGTGCTGAAAAGGCCTCGATATTAGGAAAAGACAAACCATTACTTATATTCCATTCGGTGAACCCTACCTTCCGAATCGAGGTATTACAAGAAGGACCTTTGAGGAATTAGGATTCCCAAATACTTTTATTGTGTATATCATTTTATGCGTTACTACGTTACATACTCTATCAACATCAACGGAATATTGCATGGGTATATCTCACCAACTCGGGGTCTTCGACAGGAAGGCCCATTATCCCTTTATGTGTTCATCATATGTGATGAGATTCTATCTGCTAACCTGGCAAAGATGGAACAAATGCAACATCTCAAAAAAAACACCTCCGATCATATACCTAATGTACGTGAACGATCTACTTATCACTTGTAAGGCATCGGTACAAAGCTGTCAACACCTACATCAATTGCTATAAACTTATTCAACATCGACATGACAACACATCAACATGAAAAAATTCACCATCATCCATCACCGCGACTGCCACAACATTCTATAGATGAAATTTAACAAATTTTCAATATACTGACTTCGGACTCTCTACGGATCTACCTTGGGGTGTTGCTTAAACATGGTCAATCTTCTGCCATATGTCCACACCACTGCTCGAGCGACTAGCAATAAAAGAAAAGGCGGGAAATCAAAATATTTAAACTCGGCTGGAAGGTTAGTATTGATAAATGATTCTCTCACCCCCACAACTAACCATTTGATACAAACGCAGATACTACCGGTTCAAGTACACAACAAGATTGATCAGATTACTAGGAGTTTTTTCTGGGGATATGATTCTTCGGTTAGGAAGCTACATCCTTTGGGATGAGATAAGTTGACAAAACCGAAAAAACATGGAGGATTTGGAATCAGGAAAATCGGACCGCACAATAAAGCTTTATTCACCAAAAGGGTCTGGCAATTCCAAGACCAATCGGATTCAATATGGGCGACCCTATGCAAGGAAAAGTACCTAAAACAAAAAACCTTATATAAAACAGAAACCTTATCCCCTCCGTCAGCAAGCCCACAATGGAAACGACTTATTTCCCTAATTCTGACAATAAATGAATTTTTGTTTCACAACATTGGAAATGGCACATCCACCCCTATCACCTCAAACTGGATCCTACACCACCCACCTCTGTCCCAAAAACAATGCCCAACACGTAGAATCATGAGAAGCTGGCACATCTGTCGGCTCTAGCAACGACAAGAATCATTAACATCAACCTACCCCAAGAAGGCCATCCTGATAAAATAGTTTGACCATTCACCGCAAATGGAAAATACTCATCTAGTTCTGGTTACCGATCCATCATGCAAACACTGTCCAACCATATACCTTACCTACCACCAACTACCTTTGGACACTACATATTATGTTCATCAAAAATACAACTTTTCTTGTGGAAAACACTAAATAAAGGACTACCGACCTTCTCTATTCTCAATAGAATCAACCTAACCCCTTCAAACTTCTTCCCAGACTGCAATCTCTACCCGGAAACGACTTAGCATATTTATTTAAAATGTTAAACAACAATTTCAACTTGGAACCTTCTATAGCAGAGACACACGAGAGATCCCGGGGCTAGACACATGATGCTCCCACCTTTTAACCCCACCAACACCATCCACCAGCTACTAAACACAAACCTACCGGCTAAGATCACCACTTCTTTATGCTTTCTTTTGTGGTCTCTCTGGTTATCGCGAAACGAATGGATCTATACGAAGAAACAACCTATACCGTCAAACATCTACAACTTGGATAGAAAGTTAGAACAGGAATTCACGTGGGCCAATGTTGTGCTTCCTCTACACCTACCAGATATAACACCAGTACCGATACAGTCCAACAACCATCGGCGCACACAAATGATCTCAATCGGATGGACACCACCAACTGTACACTGGATAAAAATCAACACTGGTGGAGCGGCTAGAGGACATCCATGACACGTGGGGTGGCGGGTTTATATGCAGGCTCAACTGACATGATTTTCGCAATGACACAACCCCTTGGAATCACAAAATCACTAGTAAAGGAAACCTGGAAAATGCTCATGGCACTATGAACAACGTCAAACAAGAACTGGACAAAGGTATGCATCAAATTGGACTCACTGAACCAAGTCAATTACATCAACAAAAGGGATGAAACTCCATGTTATCTGCAAGATATGATTACTGAAATACAAATCCTGCTACAACCCCTCCAACAACACTCGCTACAACACATCTATAGGGAGGCCAACCAAGCAGCTGATATCCTTGCAAACCACGCAGGGACAAGAGCCAACAAGAAAATTATAATACAACCTTTCGGGAATATTTGGTTCCTGATTTTCTAACGCGGTTTATATTAGAAGGCTCGAGGGGTACGATATACCCACGTGTAATTTAACTTTATTTTTTACTTCGGTTAATGCTTCAAAAAAAGTATAGAGAAGGACAAAAGATAAATATTATTAATGTATATAGAACTGCATAGGTTTAAGCCTATGTTTATAGGGATAGATACATGCTACCCAAGTATTGAGAAACCCTAATCTTAAAATAAGGGTATTTTAGGAAATAAACTTAGGTTTATAACACTCTATTGATGACCACTATGTCTAAGTCATTATGAACAACCATGAAAACTCAAAAGAGAAAAACCTGAAAATGCACGAACATGTAAAGGCCTACCAGGTAGGTGTGATGGGTCTGAGTAATTTCAGTAACAAACGGACCTTCACCAGCACCAACACCAACAACAGCTGGAGCAGCTAGCGGACCAGCACCACCGATTGAAACCTCGACATCAATCGAAGTGACAAGCGGAACAATATTATTAAAATCATGCGAAGGATAATCATGGTCGAATTTAGCAATACCATCGATGATACCCGAAGGAGTCCTCTCAGAAGATTGAGAAGACGATAGAGAAATAATACTTCCATCAGCAAAAATTCGGCCAACAACGGAGATCTAATTCACCCCAGCACTGGAACCGAAACAAACAACCAAAGAAGGGAAACTCACGCGTAACTCATTAATCATATCATCAGCCTTGGAAGACCCGTTGATATCATGATCCGCCAAATCAATCAAAGAAATAGATCAAGCTCCGCCGAAAGCAACGGTAGATTACTGACCTATGCAAAAAACCACAAACGGATCGATCAACAAAAACCTAGGGTTCTTCAACTTATTTTTTTTTTTAAGAAATACCCATCGCCAAGCAGCCTCCGAGCGATTGCGGTATCCTATGAAGACTCTCAAAAGGAATATTATCCTTTGCATTAATATTAACGTCATCAAAAGTATTATCATTTAAACAAACATGAATTCTAGAAGAAAATGGAGAATCGATTAGTAGAAACAAGAAAAATAAAAGAAACATAGAAGAAAAATAAAAATGAAAATACAAATTTATACCAAAAGTGGAAGTAAAGGCGTGATTGTTCAACTCCAAAGGAAGGCAGTGTTTCCCGATGAAGAAAATGACTGAAGAAACTTTATATTGTCTAATGTCCGCCCTAATAAGCTCAATATTCTTACTCTGAATGATCTTTTGGGCTAAAAAAATACAAAATGTGAATACCATATTCCTAAGATAGAGTTATAAACAAAGTTACTCGTCGATAACTTTTGATACGGGATTTCAACTTCTGGATCGTGTCATTCGCATGGTGGAGGGAGAGGCTCTGGATCATTAATCGCTTCCTCTTCCAACGTATTTAACCAACATTCTTCTTGAGGTAAAACCGGTGTTTCGTCATCCCCCGTTATGCAGTCAAGCATATTGTCATCCCTTAATTGACTATGAACGTCGTGGACATCGATGTTATGTCGCTTTTCATTACCTTGAAGTCTTTGTTGCTCCAATCTTAAATTGTACCGAACATACACCAGATCGTTTATTTTTGATGAAACTAAACGATTACGTAGTTTAGTGTGGACTTTTTAGTGTTACATTGAAGTGAAGCAGAGAGAAAAGGTATTGATTCTATTGAATGCTCATTTTTCCTCCTGTTCTTTTGAAGGATTTATAACAAGGAAAAAAAAAATAACAGTACCAAACTATTCGTTTCTCCTTTTTCATTAGTACTACTTTCCAAATCCATTATTGGCCTCTGCTTTGTGTCTACAAAAAGACAATTCTAGATGTCTATTTTCTAGCTAGGTGATCATTATGCATGTATGAAATGTTGTTGGTAACTACAATGTAGTGTTATAGGTCACGAACTCATGGTTACAAATTTTACTAAACATCCATAAATTTGTACCTAGATAATCCAAAAACAATGAAATAAAAATCAAAATCAAAATCAAAATCAAAAAATCAAGAAAACAAAAGAAACGTAGTAACAACGTTATTGAACCCGTTATAGCCGTTTTCATGCATGTTAAAACCGTTAGATAAGAATTTCAGAACATAATTATATTTTTTATATTTAATTGTTATCACATTTGTTACTAATTATTTATTTTTTCAAAAAATATATTTTTTCTCTAAATAACACGTTTTTACCCTATACATATTCATACCTGTCAAAACGTATTATAACCGCCGTGATTTGTGACCCATTTTTCAAACCTTGGTTGTGGCCCAAGCCGAGCGATATGCTAGTCCCTGCCTAAGGGTTTGCCATGAATGCAAATACGAAGAGACAGGCCCCATCAATATTCATCTTTATCGCGTAACATTTACATAATCATCTCACTAACACTACCGTGTGGTCTATATTTATTCTAACGTTTTCAGAATCAGTTTTCCCCATTTCTTAACATTGTCTCATAGTTTCTGAATTTCTTCTACTTCTCTATAATCTCTCTGATTTGGGTTTCGAAGAGAGATGGTTAACTGTTGCTGTTCTAACAAATTGCCATCTACTTCCTCTACTGCAATTATCAATTTTCAGGTACTTAAAAACACTACCTTCCTAGCTTTCATCGTCAGTGGTATAGTACATATGTCCCTTGGATTTCAGAAGCATAATCTATTAAGGTGCGGGTTAGAGAATTCTAGTGGCATTTCTAATTTTCTGGTTAAATTAGAAACCATGAATTTTGATGAAAGTGTAGGATTAATTGCTTAAATTAGAAACCATGAATTTTGATGAAAGTTTAGGAGTAATTTGGTTAGTTTCTTGTACTTTTGTTGTTTTTTAATCAGTGAAATAGGACGCAGACGAGTTTCGACTACATATTGTGGGTATTTGTACAATACTATAGACACATCTGCTCATTTTGTATGTTATAGTTTCGAGTTTAGTAGTATGTTTCATCATTACTATCTTAATATAATACAAGTAAAGGAAATTCCTTAGATTATTAGTTACTCATCATTCATCTATTTTGATGTTGGCTTAGTTGAAACTAGAAAATAAAAATAAAAGTTATTAATTAATGAGATGATTACACTGTTACAGTGATAAGCCGCATGGTAGATATAGTGATACCAAAACTTGGTATTCAAGAGACAATTGCTTGTAAATCAAGTCATACTAAATATAATTCAATACTAAATATTTTCCTAATACTAAAACTTTCCATATAATGCACCATGACTAATCCTATACTCTAACAGGCTTGAAGAGAAAACATACATTATGTTCATTACGTTACATAGGATTCTTGCGTGTTAGTTACTACTTATTACTAACTGAATTTTTGTACCAAAAGTTGTGTATGGAGTTTGAACACCAAATCTTAGTAATGTTGTTCTGAATCGACAGGGATATTCATCATTACCTATCGGTAGGAGCCACTCTAATAAAGCTCTACATTATTTGTTGCTGTCATCTTCACATTCTCCACACTTCCTTCCACTTAGTGACGAACTCCAAACTTTATCTTCTCGGTGCAAGCTTACTTCTTTGTCTTTGAGATCTAATAAAAGGTCTATATACGCGGAAACGGGAAGACAAGGTTGGGATGTTGGTAGATTTTTGAAGACAGTATATTTCTTTAATGCACCTCCATCTCCTGCTAAGGTTGGTTAACATATCTCGCCGTATTCTGTTAGTTGATTGCAACAATCTATATTTTCACCATTCTTTTCTAATGAGATCCTTCAATATATGAAGTTATTCGAATTTCTGGTTGGGAGATTGTCAAATTCAACATCTAACGAGCCGGTAAAAGAAATGGCAACATCTGATATAATTCTAGTAGCTGGAGCTATAGGTGGTGTTGGGCGTAGGGTAGTTGATGTCTTGCGCAAGAAAGGCCTTCCAGTCCGAGTCCTGGTACTCTGCTCTTCTCTTTTTCTAGAATTGTTGTTTATGTAGAAGATTACATGTGGAATTAACATTTAAATCTCTATGCGAGACTCTTGTTAAGTGCTTTTTCTTTACTCTTTCTGTATCAAAGAGCTGCTTTTTTTTTTTTTTCTAATTCCGAATTCTGTCAGGTTAGGAATGAAGAGAAAGCAAGAAAAATGCTTGGTCCAGATATTGACTTGGTGAGCTACTTAACAGTATTTCTTCTCGTCTGCATAGGATTACAAACGTGCTAATTTAGGTTTGTCCATGCAGTTTCATTGTTGTGGAGAAAATAATAAGCTCATTCTTGTGTTACCATAGGTTATTGGAGATATCACAAAGGAGAGTTCTCTAGTTCCTGAGTACTTCAAGGGAGTGAAGAAAGTCATTAATGCAGTTTCTGTCATTGTGGGTCCAAAAGAAGGGGACACTCCAGACAGCAAAAATACAGCCAAGTATGTGAAACTCATCAGATGATCGAAATTATGAATGAATCCTGGTCTTAGAGAATTTAGAATTTGTCCGAGCAAATTTCAGATCTCTGCTAATAATTTCTTAGCTGCTTGTAAGTTTGTTCTTTCTTCACACTAACATTCTTATTTTCTGTGTGCATCAGGGAATCAAGTTCTTCGAGCCGGAGGTGGTGAACTAATAGACTAGATTATGTCTCAGAAGTCTGTTTTGTTCTTCGAATAGAATATTATTAATTTCTTATGTTCTTCGTGTAAATGGCTCCTGACCAACTCAGATGCTTATTTTCTCGTGCAGATAAAAGGTGATTCACCTGAAATGGTAGAGTATAATGGAATGAAAAATTTAATTAATGCTCTCGAAAAGGGTGTTGGGCATCGAAATGGAAAATTGATATTTGGTTTCCAAGGTTTGTTCAACTTCAGCTAGTTGTGATTTTGCTAATAAAACTTAGACTGTTCTCCATATCTACATCTGAAGTCCAACTAAAAATATTTTGTTCCATGTTTTCGAATGTGCAGATAGCATATCCAAAGAACTGGCTTGGGGTGAGCTAGATGATGTTGTGATGGGAGGTGTCAGTGAAAGTAAATTTCTAATCGATCGAACTGGAAATGAAAATGGTGGCCCAACTGGGCTCTTCAAAGGTCTACACCTGAATTGTCCTTCCAAATTCTATTGATGCGTTCTGTTGTACACAATTTTCATATTGTTTTCATTTGTTAGTTTATGTGGCTACCCTTAATTGATTTCCGAAGGTTACTAATACTCCTTCTTTGCTGATTTAGGTGTTGTCTCCACTAAAAACAATGGTGGTTTCACTAGCATTAGGACAAGGGTCAGCATGATTTCCATTTTCTTGTTACTGTTTTTTGACTGGAGATATGCTTGATATATGTCTTGCTAAACTTTTCCCCCCCAATTACCATGATTGTCGCATGTATTAGTTCATAATTTGTTTTGATTCCTGAAATATGTTTTGGCCTGATTCCCTTGGATCACTGAATTAACTCAAACGGTGTACTTACAGAATTTTTCCACACCCGAGGATCTTTCAGCATATGATGGTCTTGAATTGCGAATCAAAGGTGATGGCTGCCGTTATAAACTTATTGTTCGCATTAGCCCTGAATGGGATACCGTAGGATATACTGCAATCTTTGACACAGTAAAGGATCAATGGCAAATGGTGAGTGTTCATCCTCCTTTTATTTTTATTTTTTTGTTTTGCTGAATAGGCTAATATCATAATGGCTACATTGACACTGTTGTTTTTGAATAATAATTCTGATTTCATTTATTGAACTTATTCCTTTGACTTCAGATACAACTTCCATTCTCTTCTTTACGACCTATATTTCGAGCAAAGACTGTAGTTGAAGCACCACCCTTCGATCCAAGCACAATCATATCATTGCAGGCAGGCTTCTATGTTCTACTTGCACTTTCGCTGCTTGTTTATCTGGGTTGTCTCTAAGGCATTTATTGCTAATATGCCATCAAACCTGTAACAGCTTATGTATAGCAAGTTTGAGTATGATGGCAAACTGAATCCAACTTTTGAGGAAGGCCCATTTGAACTTCCTATCTCAACCATAAAATCATATTTGAAAGATCCAATCACTCCCAGGTGCCATATCCTCACTCAAAACTCTACAGTTGATCTGTGAATTGTCTATCTACAAGTGCCTGATATTTTATATTTTGAGTGTTCTGATTTGCTTGTTTGAATTGTAGGTTTGTCCATGTTGGCTCTGCCGGTGTTACCCGACCTGACAGGCCTGGTCTTGATTTAAGTAAACAACCTCCTGCTGTTTGCCTAAATAAGGAACTTGACTATATCCTTATCGTAAATTCTGTTTCAATGTTTTCTTTCTCATTACAGAGTATAATAATTACCATCATACTAGGGAAGAATATATCCGTGGTTATTGTTCTCAAAATAAGGCTTAAATGTAAAAACTTACAGCAAGATATTTCCAGCTGAACAATATAAGTGGTGAAGTTGAGCTAGTTGATTACTTAATGATCTTTAATTTTCATATCCTGTTGTTATAATAGGGTGAGGATTTGATCAGGGAAAGTGGAATTCCTTACACAATAGTAAGACCTTGTGCCTTAACTGAGGAACCTGCTGGAGCTGATCTCATTTTCGAGCAAGGAGACAATATTACGGTAATTACAATTTCTACACTCTTTTCAACATCCTTCTGCGGGTACATCTTTAGTTGCAGTTTATGTAGTCATTGATAGGCAATGCCAAGGATAAACTTAGTATAATCCAGGGTACATGTGTATATTAAGTTTTAGGTTGAACTTCGAGTTCTTGGAAGGTCATTGAAATTTATAAGAATTATGTGCTGATTACAGGGGAAAATTTCTAGGGAAGAGGTTGCTCGCATATGTGTTGCTGCTTTAGAAAGCCCATACACATGTGACAAGACATTTGAGGTCTCTCTCTCTCTCTCTCATCTATACCTATTACCATTTGGCTGTGGTTTATCATATGTGCGCGCACCCACAAAAACCTTTTCCAAGTCTTCTAGGTTAAATAAGATTATCTGCTGATCATGTCATTAAGCTGAATGCAAAGTAGTGGCACATAAGTTGATCCTGCATATAAGTTCAATGGAAGTATACATAAATTCCATAACCATGATTGTTTGCAGGTGAAAAGTGTTATTCCCTTTAGTGAGCCATTTACGGTGGATCCTGAAAATCCTCCACCTGAGAAAGACTATAATGTTTACTTCAAAACATTGAAGGACGGTATCACAGGGAAAGAAGTTGCGGACCAAAGCCCTGTATCGGTCTAATGTTTATAGACAATGGGCCAATGGGGGTTATTCTTTCAACATCAAATAAGTAGATGGAAAGGTTTTTACACAGTTAAACCTGACCTCAACACTACCTTGCAATCAGCATGAAAGTGTTTTCAGATCATCATACCTGTAGACTTGCATAGTGATGTGGTGTCAAACAAGAAAGCTAGTTTCATATACCACTTTAGACTTGCCGAATACTGATGCATTCATCTGACAATATGGTATGTAATCATATTTGGTAACTAAAATACTCTTTCTGTTTCTACAAAAGTGTTAATTTTATGAAGTGAACCCTTTGTTGGTAGTTTTTTTTTTTTTTTGGATCGGTAAGACTTCAAATTAGATGCCTAAATCCAACTACAAAGAGAACAGGGTGTTCTCTTAACAAGATGGCTAAAGCCCTACAGTAAGAAACTTAACAGAAAACAAAAAAGAACAAGATAGTAAAGGAGCCAGATTTTATTATTGCTAGATTTCACCTGAGCATGACGATATCACTTTCTCCATGAAAACACATTTTTCTAAGCAAAGTGTCGAATGTTGTAATTTGATCTTGGTTGTCTGAAGCTAACTAGAAGTATTCCTCACATGAAGATCCTGCTGGAAACGACCAATCCAAAATGAAAAAACCAAAATATGAATAAGCTGTTGATACTTAGCTCATTTGTACTAGAGGTGATTTCATAAATATATAGGACCTTCTCGATTCTCTACTATAAATGTAGACCAACAAAACATTGTATAACAGAGTAAATCAAGTGTTCAATACGTTGTTTTTAAGATATTAACACCAGGTTATACACAAGAGACTTACTATAGCTTCCACTTGATGTATGCTTGATAAAACACAAGAGAGATGCTAAGGCCAGTAATAACTAGATTTGTGCCCGTGCTACGTACCGGGCAGGGACGGACATGTGATAAATTCTTATTATATAGTCTTTTAGATTATTTTGGTTCCAAAATCAGGTAGGCCTCCCATCTGGTTTACAATGTTTAGTCCGATCCGGTAAAAATAGTTTACATTGTTTTCTCAAGTCCATTGAGGCTGGGCTTTGCCTTGCATCCATCCTTTTGAGAGTTTCGATAAACCATTGTATAATTAGAATCCAATAGATTAATAATTAAAATGAAATCTATGCAACTAAAAAGCTAATACATGTAAACCTTATTAAATAACCGAGAACTAAGCAATATTAAAAGTAAAATAGCACTTAACCCGTGCTACACGCCCGATACGATGGGAATTGGCCCCCATTTGTTGAGGTGGGGTTTTGTCCCACACCCGTCCTACAAGGGGTCCCAATTAACAACTGCAGTGTATAATGAAAACACCAATATCATTTAGTAGATTAACAATTGGAACCAAATTTACCAATTCCGTACGGTTTAAAGTGTTGAAGATTATAAGAAATCCTTTTTAAAGAAAAGACTTTTGAAAAATTATACCCACCTTTAAAATCAGTGAATAGTTTATGACATTGACAACATCAGTACTCTAAAGATAATTGGTAAGTCTAAATTTGAAGTCTGCTACTCAAAGTAGCTATGCAACATCTTTTGGTTAATCAATTTTTGAAACTTAAAAGTAAAGAAACAAAGTCAAAATAATATTTTACCTCAAAACCCCACTAATGGATTCCAGTTCAGCCAAATCATGTTTTTACTTCACCCGTTATACATAATACACTCCCCAACATCCTTACGTACATATCATATACTTGCGTTAAGAATCTCGCGGCCAACTCAACTGCTTCTCCAGGCTCCAACTCCCTGTAGTTAAATGAAAAATCATATTCACTAATCAAGGAAATATGCTGATATATCTTTCGTCAAAAATCATATACTTGCATTAAGAATCAAGCAACCAACTCAACTTCATGTACTTGCGTTAAGAATCTAGCGGCCAACTCAACTGCTTCTCCAAGCTCCAACTCCCTGTAGTTAAATGAAAAATCACATTCACTAATCAAGGAAATGCGCTGATATATCTTTCTTCAAAAATCATATACTTGTATTGAGAATCAAGCGACCAACTCAACTCCACGTTCCAACTCCCTGTCACTATATATTTATATCAATCTCTGATATTAAAGACACTAAACAAACACACAATATTAATATAAAATAGATTGCCAACTCTAAGTAGGGTAAAATATATGAAGTGCTTCCCGTCAAAGAAGATGTAATCAAGAAAACGCACTGATATATCTTTCTTCAGATTTCAAACATGAATGTTTTCTAACTACAAGTGTGAGGTCTTTCTTGAATTCCTCGCTGGAAGATACACCCTACACTAATCTGCACTGTAAAGAAAGTTATGGTTACTATAATTTCAAAACCTCATTCTCACTACTAAGACAATAATTAAATGGACTCCGGGGTTGAAAGTCTTATAATACAAACCATATATCTACCATTAGCAATAATTATTCGAAAATAAAATTTATACAACAATATTAATTACATTGATTTTGAGTACTTTCAAGTGTAATTTATTTTTTATAGAAGCTTAGTTAATTGATTAACAATACCTGTATTTTCACCACTGTAATCGTCTTTGGCTCTATCATCATCATCATCGATGGTTACCAAGATTATATCATCTTGGTCATTTCTAAAGGAAAAGTTGGTCCAGTATTTATGTATATAACTTCTTTTGTTTCCAATCCCAAGCAGTAGATAAAACAACACCAAATCCAAGTTAATATTAAGCAAAATATCACAAAACCAAACAATATTACCTTCTTTATCTATAATATTTTTTTTGTCAATTGTATTTGTTAATACATGTGGGTGGCGAGAATGCTTGTGGTGCTATAGCCGAACTATTTCAGATGGTGCCACACAATTCAGTTATTTATATCAACTCAAATTCTTTACTACTAATTAAGTTAACAATTCAGTTATCCATATCAACTCACATTCATTACTACTAATTAAGTTAGTGATGCAAATAACAAGGCGGCTACCATAGATGACCGAATCCGGTGTGAATCGAACACACAACCTTCTGATTTGGTGTCAGACGCACTACCATTGTACCACAGATTCATATTCATTAATGAACCGCTTTGAACCATGAAATTTTGGTTTAAATGAAATTAAACATGTGAAAATAAAAAAATCAATAAAAATCAGCACTGCTGTTTTTACGAATCTACTAAATCATACAAGCTAACTCTCCCACTCTATCTTAATTAAAATACCATTCTTTAGCACCTGCTAGATGGAGGGCAAGCTACCTCTCGCACTCTCACACTCTATCTTAGTTAAAATACCATTATCTAACTTAATCAAACCCATTTCAATTCAGCATTTAATCATTCATAATTTCAGGCCAAACCCCAAAACCACTATCTTCTTTTTTTGCTTCGATTCTTCTCTGCTCAATTCCTCGGTCTTGATTATGGTTTATAAGTTATAATCTCTGTCAAACACTACCTCGCAGAGAATCCATCTACAATCAAACCAAAAAGTGAATTAGTTAACAAAAGATTTTGAGTGAAATATTAGTTCATAAACTAAAAGTAAACAGGGCTATTCTGTTAGACATTTAAGCAAACAGGTTGTTCACAAACTTAATCTCACAACAGCAAAATCCCATCTTGATTATCAGTGAAGATTCTCACGTTTAAATTTTAATGTTGTTAGTGTTGTTTGTGTACGGTAGAAAGAAGAGCAGGCGAATCTCTGAATGTAACATATCTTCAAATCTGTAATCCATCGTTTCCTTCTTCGAAATCATATCTTCAATCTCTTCAATTTTAAACGCAATCTCAGCAGCTTCCATAGGCTCCCCTAATAGTCTTCCCATTTCTTTTTCCTTATTATCAGTCTGTTAACTGCAGCACAAAGACAATGCTCAAAGCATGGGTTAAACGATTTCCAACCTGCTTGAAAATGTTTATCTAAGTTTCTATACCTAAAAGGATTCCAGTACTGTAAGAGGAAAATACACGAATACATACCTTGGACATTTTTCCAGATTTCAACTGTTGGATTTAAGATGGGTCACTTGGCTTTAGTTTTGAATAGTTAATGTTAACTTCTTTTCGCAATCAGTTTACTGGAAGTTTGGAGTACTTCATTAATTCTGTAATCCCGGAATCAGTTCACAACAGCCAGTTTGGAGTATCCTCATTACCAAACATGAATGTTGTATTGATCCGATTTTTTTCTATATATACTAAACCGGGTGAGATACATGAAAGCAGATGTACGTGAAAAACATGGAAACTCTTTTAGAAGGATAGGAGGAAACTGTTTACCAGAGTAGAAGTTCACAAAAATATTGATGTGACGGTACTCCGATGTCCGCAATGATGCATCAACTAATCGCAAAGCTGTTTCATCCTGATATCATTCAACCAATTTAACAATAATGATAATGAACTCATGACACATCAAAGGTGAAAAATTGCACAGTTAAAATCTAATTGAGAAATATGCATTATACCCAAAACATAAAGGCAGAATACAGAACCAACCTGGAGTAAGAGAATAACTTCTGAAAAGATGTCACCCATTGGAAGAAGCAATGAGTGAATTAACCACTTCAGATACTAACAAATCATATTCCATACAGATAGAAAATGAACAAAAAATGAAGAAAGAAACTTAAGTGTTTGCTTGAATTTATTCACTTTTTTTTTGTATGTTATTTTGGTGATAAGATCAAATCAGGAAGAAAAAGAAGCTTAAAACAAAGTTCAAGACCATATAAAAATGAAGTTTAATCACGTACCAAAAAAGTGCATGTATCATTAAGTATTCTAGCACCACCAGATGCATAATTGACTCCACGAGGAACGACAACTCTAACAACGTTTAAGAGAGTACAATCGTTCCCAAACAATTAACTTAATTAGGTTTAGGTTAGATGTGAGGATTTGCGTCAGAATGGAATAGGGAAGACAAAAGAACTGATTTGGGGCAGAAATAGAAGATTGAAGAGAAAAGAGGAGTTAGGGTTAGATGTTTTCTTAGAATTACTAGGGTTAAGTGTAAAGATCTGATCCGTTGGATGACACCAAATAGATCCCTAACCGTCCATCAGAAGTAAATATTATCCAATGTAGGTTAGCATCACCCGGTACACTTAAATATTTGGTGTAAAAGTTCTGTAATTATTTTTAATTCGAACGGTCAGTCATACAACAGGTTTTCATCACTCAATAATATTTCAACCAATCATGAAGCGTCAAGTGTTTTTTCCAGAATCATCAATGCCCAAAACCTCTCTCTCGACTAATAGGGATAGTGAATTTTATCGCTATTCAACCTGGAAGCGAATATAAAATTAAGTTTTAAGGAAGAGATAATACACCTATTTCTAGCACTCATGCTCAACAGCTGATAGACACATTTTAATGTCTAATTTACACCTTAATTTCTATTGAGTTAGTATTCGACTCTGCACTTATTACGTGTTTTTATGCTTTTGTAGGTACATTAGAAGAATAAAGATTTGTGAAAAAATTGGCTCAAAAAGTGATAAAGGCACCCAGGGACAAGTGTTATTGGCACCCTAGAAATGGATAAGGGGCAACCCAGAATCGGCAGAGTCAACCCAGCGAGTCAACTCAGCGAGCCGGGTCGGATCGGCCCGAATCGGACTCATCGGGATCTTCATGGATCCACCGGAGAAGTTTCTGGACACCGAAAGAATCACGAAATTGGTGGGATTTCTTGTGATCAATAGCAACCCAATTGCAATTAGAGTCCAGAACAATCTAGAATTAGAGAGAATGCCGAGAAATCTGCTCGGAAATTGCGAATTTGGCTGGAAAAAGAGATGGGTTCCTGTTTTGATTGGGAATCGAAAATATGGGGATTTCACCGAGTTCTACTAGGTTTGGGACACTCCCAAGGGTTCTCAAAGCCTATATACATGAAGAGAAGGGCTTAGAAGCACTCACGCACCCCTAGAGACCAATTCGGTCAACTTCCGGCCACCTCCGTTACCGCCGACTACCTGCTGCTGCTGCTCCGGTGCCGTGTTCTTCATCCACCATCACCGAAGAAGACAACCCTGCAACATCTGTATTTGTTGCATACTCAGTGTTACATCTTGCTCCTGTTGCCTTAGTTTTTAAACACTCTTGTTGCTTAAAGCTATTTGCAACGGCTGAACCATCTCATGTTACACTTATAATTGCTACTGTTCAGCCGTTACACCATTATTCAACCTTGTAATCAACTTTTTGAGCATTGAAAAGATCTTTTGAGCAAGTTTTCTTCACCATGAGCTAAGTACATTTACTGGGATGATGGAGGAGGTTTTTCTCTCAATTTTTTATGGTAAGTCTATTTTTAATTAATTATTTATAATTATTTACTTGTTAAAATTGCATAGTTTTGAAATAGAAAAACGGTTTTCTTTCAGCAGATGTGCTTTTACTTGATGGATCATGCTGGGTTGACGATCATTGATGTTCCATGCTTGTGATTTACCTCTGCTTGTTTGCATAGAAACCTATCTTGGCAATATTTGAGCTTAATTTATTTAAAAGAATTGCATGATTAATCACATAAATTGTTGGAAATAACTGATTCCTGATTCCTGGTTTTCTCCATATTTTTCAAATATCATCTCTAGTTTATTTTACTTTACTTTATTCCTGGATTTTATTTAATTAGATTAAGTCAATTATTTTCTAAAATCATTATCTTCACAAGTTCGAGAAACGAACACTTTTTACCACTATTCTAAAACACATCAATTTTTGGCGCCGCCGACGCGGACTTGTTTTTAGGTTTAGGGTTTTAGATTTATTTTTTTGTTTTATTTTTAGTTTTATTATTTTGCTTTGTTCTATTTTACGTTTCTTTTGGTATTTCTCTTTTTGCTACAGGTTGAATTTTGGATCGAAAGGGAGTAAGCCAAAGTTTTGGAATTAAAGCTAAAGACTTGGAATTAAAGGGAAAAACTTAAAGAACGAAAAAGAAGATCGAAGATTTTATTTTTGTTAATTAGATTTTTAGTTTAATTAGTATAGAAAATTGTATAGGGTTTTATTATTTCTGTAAGTTTTCTTTTATTTCCGGACACTTTTTGGACTTTTTATTATTTTTGGACACTTTTTGGA
Source organism: Papaver californicum (assembly GCA_023531435.1). Lineage (NCBI taxonomy): Eukaryota > Viridiplantae > Streptophyta > Magnoliopsida > Ranunculales > Papaveraceae > Papaver > Papaver californicum. The sequence goes on from JAJJMC010012328.1 coordinate 2,794,677, forward strand.
CATTTTATTATTTTTAAACCCTACGGAAGGGTAGTTTTAAATATCAAACTGTGTGCAGGGAAGGACGACAATTACGATATTGTCTCGGCCCCTCGGGTTCGCACACTATTGAAAAGGATATTAGTGGCCCGAGTCGACTTCAACGGTTCATCGCCCGTCTGGTACGGGAGGTAAACTTCGACCAACCCACGAATCTCCTGTCAGTGGGTTTTCTGGACGCCTTTGTATGCATATATGCTGAGGACTGAATACAGACTTTAATTTTTGCATAGTAAAGGGCAAGGCCTGGCCATATAAGATAAGGTTTCGGATTTCATCACCGTCTCCTTCTTGCCCTCCTTAGGAAAACGAAACCTACGCGAACCTAAGCCTAAAATCTTGACTAGAAAGAGACCTATAGGGTATCGAGCTTATTGGAAAATCGTTCAAAAGGACTGTACTGGTTACTTTATTAGCCTAACTCGAAGTTCAGGAAGATTTTTAAGTTGATTAGAGCCGCCTTGTAACCCAGGGAAAAGTGCCAAAGAGACAGGGTCATCAAAGCTCCTTAGAGCTTATCCTGTTTCTCTTCGACTTAATCTAATTCGGATCGTTCTGAGAGGTTTGCTAAAATTGTAACCAGTTGCCTTTTGAAAGAAAAGAAGCTGGTCTAGAAACAATCTAAGTGGAACCATCATGCTTTTTGTTTGCTAGATTCAATAGGTTTGATTTGGTTGAGTCAGCCTTGCTTGTGTATGTTTAGAACCCCTTCCGGTAGGATTTATTTTTAGAGTTTATTTTTGTATATATTAGGAAGTTTTTGTTAGAAAATGTCGAACTGGTATTATGATGACCAATACAATGAATATCCGACCGAATTTCAAAATAGACATTATCCGTACTATCAACATGGTATGGATAGTAATCAGGACCATCACCAACCTTTTGGGGGTTATTCCTCATACCAAGGTGGTCCCAATTACTATTCATACATGCACCCGTCTTATGAACACGAAAATGAGCAAAATTCTAGTTCTATGTCTTGGAGGGATGCCCTAAAGCAGATGCAATATAGTACTCCCCATGAACCTAGTATGCCTCTAGAAGAATCACACGAGCAGTTGCAATCTAGTACTCCCCATGATGATTTGAGTTCGTTATCTTGGAGGGATGCTCTAAAGCAGATGTAATCTAGTACTTCCCATGAACCTAGTGTGCCTCTAAAAGAATCACATGAGCAGTTGCAAACCAGTAGCCCTTATGATCCATTTAATTTTCTAAAAGAATCCCTCAGGGAGTTGACTGAGAGTACAAAAAGGTTTGTATTAAGTGTGAATGAAATGTCTGCAAATAATATATTGCTCAAAATGATCTTAATTGCCAATATCGTGCTACCCTTGATAATTATTCACCTCCTCAAGAGGACGAGGATAGAATTGGTAACACTACTTATTTAGACGAGGTTCAAACATTTTCATATTATTATGATGATGAGGATAGTGTTGATGAAGAACTTGAAATATACAGGCAGAGTGGTCAGGAAACTGTCACTCCAATTGTGCTTCATGATGATAGTGTTATTTCTAGTTCAAATTCAAATAATTTTAGTGATTATTCACCTATTCAAAAGGAAGAGGATTTGACTAGAAATATCACTGTTTTAGACGATGTAGAACTCTCTTGTTTTGAAACTGATAATGGTTTAGAGGAACGGGTTTATCCTGAGAATACTATTTTAGAGTCCAACGATTTAGAAACAATAGTTGTAGATAACCAAGATAGATCCGTAGAGATTTTAAATATGAGTGAGGATGCACCACTTGATTATAACTTAGAAGAACCAGTTGACAATTTTCGAGAATCTGATGATCTAGAAATTAAGGAAATTGTGACTAGTCTATCTAGAGACACCCAAAATTCTAAGTTTGGGGGTGATTATCATTCTCCCTGTGCTTTATCTTTGACTCTTTTAGAAGTCCCTCACTTGGGACTTGATGTTTGTGCCTCTACCATATTAAGAGATTATCTTCAAGAACTGTTTCCTGAACCTAATCATGTCCATTAAGAAGTTCAGTTGTTAGAAACCCATCCTCTGGTCGATGTGGTTTACCTAGGTAGTAATACCAAGATTGACTTTGTTTTCCCAACAAAATATTTTCTTCCATATGTGGGAACGTTAGAATTTCAAATGTGTCACTTATTAAGTTTTGAGACTAAGCCTAATTACTTTAGGAAATTAGAATCGACACATTTGCTTAAGAATGACCACCTTCATAGTAGTCAACTGTGTGGGTCAAATCTGATTGACTTTGAGGATCCACAATTATTCAGGTTATTATTATGTGCTTCTAAGTTCTTAGTTGAGTTTTTCCAGACTTTACAACCTGATCCTGTTGATCCTGCCTGTGAGGAAATCCAACCCATGAAAATATTTTATCTAGACCCTTTTATAGAGCCTGAACCTGAACCACAACTAGAAGTACTTGTTGTAAACAAAAAACTAGATAAGGGTGTGCTCGGTTTGTTCATTTTCTTGGCCTGTTGTTGTTTCCTCTTATTTGTGATATCACTATTTGATTCAGACGACCCACAGTTGTTCCGATTATTGCTCTACGGTTTTATGAGGTGACTAATTCTTTCCTAGTCTGGCTGAAGACTTTAAACTTAGCACTTCTTGGGAGGTAACCCATGCTCTTACAACACGGTAATATCTTTCCCTAAGTCCTTTTCGTGAATTGGTAACAGTTTCTCCTTGTTCATATTTTTAATCATTCATCTTTAGAAACATTGAGGACACTGTTAGATTTAAGTTTGGGGGTAAGGGAGAAACTTTTTAGTAAAATAATAAAGATCTAGAATTTAGAAACCTGTGAACACTTCAGGGTGACACTAACCATTCTAGGTAGATAGAAACTTAGCTCTTTTTCTATAGGAATTGGTGTGCCCAGCTAAATGGTCTTTTCATAAAAGAACAGGGTTCAGGTGTTAGAAATAACATGATAGTTGTCACCACATCTCGGAGTCTATCTCGACCACATCACTTTCTGTTTTTATTTTTACAATTTTGTGTTTCTCTAAGTGATTTGGTGGGGCCCAGTATCAAATTGTTATCGCCGCTAGGATGAAATAGAGTGTTTGAGATCAATCCCGATTCTTGCTTTATTCGAAAAGAAAAAAAAAAAAAGAGAAAAAAAAACAAACAATATTGACACTTTGATAGCAATATGTGTGTGTTCTCCCTGTCTCCGTCACCTAAGCAAGCGTGGAACGCAGGATCCATGGGAACTATCACGTAAGATGCTGATAAGAATCATGCGCTTGGATCAATTTGATCCAATCATGTTGTCAATATATTTATCGTTTTATTTTCAATAAATCGGTCGCTGGGACCCTTGTATATACCAGTTGAGTCGATATTAGTATTATGATTAAGACCATGTATCTCAATCCATTAGGATTCATCCTGGCACTGACCTTCAGACAGATATGGGAAACACCGTTCACCTTAGTCAACATATGCAACCTTCATATTTTCTGTGTCCATCTTCTAAATCTTTTCATGTGATTGAACTTTGATAGATTCTGAGTCTTGTGGTTGACAATTATCCGAGTAGAGCTCTGTTGTCTTATATATGAATTTTAGTATGCTTGAGTAAACACTCGTGTACAGCAATTGGACTAATATAGGGTAATGATTCCCCTGCCGATGAGTTGAGTAAACCAACTAAATAGCTTGTTTAGTGTCTATCCTTAATCGTTCACGAGTTGCTAAAATCTGGAGTAAAGGTTTTGTGGGTATACATCTTGTAAACCCTCACGAGACAAAACTCGTCCACTAGGGACACCTAGGGGTTTAACGGCTTACTGCATATGCTAAATGTAGTCGCGATTCCTGCGAAAGTGAGTGAGAATTTTTACTTTATTTTTAGAGTAGTTTGCTCGAGGACTAGCAAAATAGTAAGTTTGAGGGTATTTGATAGACACATTTTAGTGTCTAATTTGCACCTTAATTTCTATTGAGTTAGTATTCGATTCTGCACTTATTACGTGTTTTTATGCTTTTGTAGGTACATTAGAAGAATAAAGATTTGTGAAAAAATTGGCTCAAAAAGTGATAAAGGCACCCAGGGACAAGTGTTATTGGCACCCCAGAAATGGATAAGGGGCAACCCAGAATCGGCCGAGTCAACCCAGCGAGTCAACTCAGCGAGCCGGGTCGGATCGGCCCGAATCGGACTCATCGGGATCTTCCTGGATCCACCGGAGAAGTTTCTGGACACCGAAAGAATCACGAAATTGGTGGGATTTCTTGCGATCAATAGCAACCTAATTGCAATTAGAGTCCAGAACAATCTAGAATTAGAGAGAATGCCGAGAAATCTGCTAGGAAATTACGAATTTGGCCGGAGAAAGAGATGGGTTCCTGTTTTGATTGGGAATCGAAAATATGGGGATTTCACCGAGTTCTACTAGGTTTGGGACACTCCCAAGGGTTCCCAAAGCCTATATATATGAAGAGAAGGGATTAGAAGCACTCACGCACCCCTAGAGACCAATTCGGTCAACTTCCGGCCACCTCCGTTACCGCCGACTACTTGCTGCTGCTGCTCCGGTGCCGTGTTCTTCATCCACCATCACCGAAGAAGACAACCCTGCAACATCTGTATTTGTTGCATACTCAGTGTTACATCTTGCTCCTGTTGCCTTAGTTTTTAAACACTCTTGTTGCTTAAAGCTATTTGCAACGGCTGAACCATCTCCTGTTACACTTATAATTGCTACTGTTCAGCCGTTACACCATTATTCAACCTTGTAATCAACTTTTTGAGCAATGAAAAGATCTTTTGAGCAAGTTTTCTTCACCATGAGCTAAGTATATTTACTGGGATGATGGAGGAGGTTTTTCTCTCAATTTTATGTGGTAAGTCTATTTTTAATTAATTATTTATAATTCTTTACTTGTTAAAATTGCATAGTTTCGAAATAGAAAAACGGTTTTCTTTCAGCAGTTGTGCTTTTACTTGATGGATCATGCTGGGTTGACGACCATTGATGTTCCATGCTTGTGATTTACCTCTGCTTGTTTGCATAAAAACCTATTTTGGCAATATTTGAGCTTAATTTATTTAAAAGAATTGCATGATTAATCACATAAATTGTTGGAATAACTGATTCCTGATTCCTGGTTTTCTCCATATTTTCCAAATATCATCTCTAGTTTATTTTACTTTACTTTATTCCTGGATTTTATTTAATTAGATTAAATCAATTATTTTCTAAAATCATTACCTTCACAAGTTCGAGAAACGAACACTTTTTACCACTATTCTAAAACACATCAGCAGCCTCACCTCAAACTTGGTAAAATAGAAAAATTGATATTAGCTAGCGTTCTTGTTATGGTTGGCAAGTTACCGTTAGAATTTTTGTTTCTTAGGTACATCAAGTTGCTTCTTCTCCAGTTTATTGTGTACTTGGTATCTCTATTTCTTTAGTGTTATCTTGGTTTTGCTTTTTTTAAGGCCTTTTATTCTCTTTAAGTTGTTTTTGCCTGCGCAAGGCTTTTGTGACTTTTAATTTATTTACTTTTACCGATCAAGAAAAACACAATAAATATCTAACATCACCGCATACATAAGAAAAAAAATGTGGATCCAAACTTATAGTTCAATGGTTTTCCATCAACTCGAGTATGAATAAAGTAAGGGGTTCAATCCAAACTGTAAAGGTTTGTATTGACATTGTTATATAGTTGGGTTGGGAAGGATGAATTTAACAACGGAACCAGTCTGTCTAACTGGATTCGGATAGAGATTTGGATCCGACTTTCGATGTTAAAAAAGAAAAGAAACAAATTCTTGCTGTACCATGTATCTAAGAAAGAAATAACGTTCAGCTAAAAAATAATTTCATATATTATCTTAGAGAATAAAACAAAAAAAATAAACCAACTATCCCGGTTTCTTCACTCCCACCCAGAAAAGCTTAATTCGTCGTAACATTAATGTAGTTGAAAGGCGAATTCCACTTAATTAGCAGTCGTCTAAACCAAATGTGACCATCAAATATTGATTATAAAAATCTAATGCGAGCATAAATTGAGTGTGTAAATCAAGATAAAAAATACATTTAAATCGAAATCAAAAAAACATGTTGAGTTTAGCTTATGACATTTTCTTCCTATGTTTTTGTTCAGCATCCAGTAATTTGCTCATGCCATTATAATGTTAGTTCACGATATTCATGGTGATCATATCAAGTATCAAGCAAAACAATGCCAAAGAGGTCAAGCATCTTACATCACTTGCAGGCCTAATCACCTATGAAATAATGCTTTGAGAAATCACCCACAACATGTCATGCATAGCTTCGGTATTGATGAATAGTAACCTTTCGAGATTGGTTTTTGGCCCTTCCAACCTGTGAATCCTCTAAGTCACTGACATCGGAACTAGAGGACGACTTCTTCGTATGTCTTCGCTTATGACGTCTTTTAGATTCTTCATACGAATCCGAATCATTTGTATCATGATAACTTCTCATCCTTCTCTTCTCCTTCCTACTTTTCCTGTGATGATGGCTATGTCCTTCCTTGTTATCCGAAGAATTATCACGTCTCCTCTTCTTCTCCTTCCTTCTCTTCTTACCACCCTTATTATCATCATCATCATCATCATCATCATCATCATCATCATCCGTATCACTTCTCCTCCTCCTAATTGTCTTTTTCTTGGACCTACCTCGCTTCTTCCTGTCTTCTTCATCATCCTTTTTCTTACATAAAAACCTCGTCTTATTCTTAATACTTCCCTTTTTCCAATTGCGAGCAGTGGAACTATTAGTCTCACTACTTAAAATAACTCTAGACTAATATTCCTATATTGCCTAAAACCTCTAGCCTCTATACACATATATGATGAAAGGGTCACTTCACTCATTGCCAATTGGTTTTGACTTGGAAGCCTAGAAATCTTACATGGTATCAGAGCTAGGTCCATACGTGAGTGGTTAAATGTCCACCTGTATACGATCCACGTGTTAAGAGACTTAAAAGCGCCCTTACCCGTGAAGGGGAGTGTTGGAACTATTAGTCAATCTCTAAATAACTCTAGACTACTAGTCCCACATTTCCTAAAACCTCAAGCCTCTATACACATATATGATGAAAGGGCCACTCCACTCATTGTCAATTGATTTTGAGTTGGAAGCCCATAAATCTACAAACAACAATTATCCTCTCCATCTCCGAATCCTCATATCAGAATCTGAACTCTCACTCTCATCAAAACTAAGACCAAACTGCATCATGATAGACACATTTTTGTGTCTGATTTGATCTTAATATTATATATTGTTGGTACTCGATTTTGCATTTATTATGGTTTTTATTTCTTTGTAGGTGTTTTTGGAGAAATGATAACGACACCCTCAACCTGGAAGGCACCCACTCTTTGGTTAAGGGCACCCACACCCAGAATTCAAATGATAGAAAGTGGCGGGAAGAAGAATTTATATTCTTCACGTACATCGTGAAATAGGAAACTCAAAAGAAATTTGGAAAAAAGCTTGGAGTTTGGAAATTCCTTTACTTAGGAAACTAGAATTGTGTGGGAAAGAATTAAAAAGAGAATGATATCGATTTCTTCTCTTATTAGCATCCAGAAACGAAGAAATCAGGAAGTAAAGAATTCTGTTTTTGGAAAAGATTTTCGGTAGTCTGCCAAGGATCAAAGAAAGATTTGAGAGGATTAAAGGAAGTTTTGGGTGATGGGTAGTATAAATAGAGGATACTAGAGAGTTTGGGGTAGGAAGAGATTGATTGGTGAAGCTTAGGGAGAGATCAGAGCTCACACAGACGAAGAATTTTTCTGCTGCTGCTGCCATTGAAGAAGAACACGAAGAACAAACTACAAAGACGAACTGTCATTTAGAGTGTCATAAAAGCCGTTCTTTTTCCAACAACGACAGAAACCGTACTTCTTTGCCATACTCTTTTAATCTCTTCTGTAACGGACAGAACTACTCATTGTAACGCTATAAGCGTATCAAAATTCCTGAGAGCGTTTCTATTCCCATTGGAAGCATTATTTGAGTTATGAAATCGATTTTTGAGGGTTTTTCCATTACAATGAGGAGCTAAACTTCATCTCTGAGGCTACGGAGGAAGCTACTTTTCCAACAAATATGGGGTAATTATTTAATTAATTTATGCAATTTATTTATGATTAATTGCCTTGATCAAAAATCAATTTAAAAGATTTTTGTTAAGCAATTGTGATTCCGTTAGATGGTGCATGCCTCGGCTTAGGTCCCTAGATGCTCCATGCTTTTGTTATATAGTTGTTGTTTTGAAAATCTATTTTTGCAATGATTTAGAATCAAATTAAAATGTTTTAATTGCATGATTAAACTTAATCACTTTGAAATTGGAAAATAGTGGAATCCTAGTCTCAGTTTTTCTCCCTACTTTATAAAAAATATTTGAGTTTTCATACTTTTAGTTTTAGAAATTAAATTTATAATCAATCTTCACAAGTCTGAGTAACGAATCTTTATTTACCACTTTTAAACTACATCAATTTTTGGCGCCACCGACGCGGACTTGTTTTTAGAATTGTTTTTAGAATTTTTTTAGGTTAATTAGTTTAGTTAGATTTTTTTTTATTTTTACTTTGTTCTATTTTATATTTCTTTTGGTATTTCTCTTTTTGCTGCAGGTTTTGGATTTTGGATCGAAAGGAAAGTGAGCCATAGTTTTGGAATTAAAGTTAAAGATTTGGAATTAAAGCTAAAGACTTTGAGTTAAAAGCTAAAGCTTAAAAGAACGAAAAAGAAGACGAAGATTTTTTTAATTAGATTTTAATTAGATTTTATTTTATTTTATTTTTAGAAAACTGTATTAGGATTTTTTAATTGTTTCTGTATTTGTTTTTATTTTTGGACACTTCTCTTTGGACTTTGGACTTTTTGGACTTTATTATTATTTTTAACCCTACGGAAGGGTAGTATTAAATAAATTGCACATGGAAGGACGACAATTACGATATTGTCTCGGCCCCTCGGGTTCGCACACTGACACAGGAGTTGGTGGCCCGAGTCGACTTCAACCGATTCATCGCCCGTCTGGTATGGGAGGTAAGACTCGATCAACCCACGAATCCCCTGCAAGTGGGTTTACTGTATTCCTTCGTGTGCATATATGCTGAGGAACTGAAAACGGACTTACTTTCCTAGTAAAGGGCAAGAACTGGCCATACAAGATAAGGACTCGGATTTCATCACTGTTTTCTTCTTGCCCGCCTTAGGAACACGTTACCTAACGCGAACCTAATCCTTAAAATTTGACTAGAAAGAAGACCGATAGGGTATCGAGTTTATTGGAAAATCATTCAAAAGGATTGTATTGGTTGCTTTGTTAGCCTAGCTCGAAGTTCGAAAAGATTATTTTAAGTTGATTAGCGCCGCCTTGTAACCCAGGGAAACGTTGTCAAAGAGGCAGGGTTATCAAAGATCCTTAGAGCTTATCCTGTTTCTCTTCGACTTAATCTAATTCAGATCGTCCTAAGAGGTTTGCTAAAACTATAACTAGTTGTCTTTCGAAAGAATAGAAGCTGGTCTAGAAAACAATGTAAGTGGAGCCATCATGCTTTTTGTTTGCTAGAATCAATAGGTTTGATTTGGTTGAGTTGACCTTGCTTTGTGTTTCTTTAGAATTTCCTTCTGATTAGGAGTTATTGCATGCCCATTGAGCGCGCCTGGAGAAGAGATTCTATTGGCCGTTTGATCAGCGACGAGAATAGAAACTTTGTCACTGAAAGTGAGAATTTAGGAAACCCTTCTTTTGAGAGCCCTATCTTTGGAAACTTTAGTTTTGAGAATTTGTCTCTTAGTGAGGAAGTTATTCCAAATTTTTCAGTTGTGTCTTGAATCCTACTAGGACTGCTCGTCCATCATGTATTAAGTTGGCTGAAACTCAAGCCAACTATGAGTTAAAACCTGGGACCATACATATGCTCCCACTCTTTTTAGGGAAAGAAAATGAAAACCCTTACTTTCACATTAGGGATTTTGAAGAATATGTAGTACCCTAAATATTCACAACATGTCTGATGAAGCTTTGAAACTTAGGTTATTTCCCTTTTCCCTGAGAGACAAGGCCAAATCTTGGTTATATAGTTTGCCATCTGAATCCATCGAGACATATGAACAACTTACTGCTGCCTTTTTAGCTAAATTTTTCCCTAGGCACAAGATATCAAAACTTAGGCAAGATATTTCCACATTTGGGCAACACGAGGAGAGTCTTTGTACACCTATGTGGAAGGTTCAATGAATTAATAACACAATGTCCCCAACATGGTTTAGAAGACCAAAGACTGGTCCAAATCCTTTATGAAGGGCTAGATTATCCAACAACCATCATAGTTGAGTCATTGTGTACAGGAAGTTTTGATAGTAAAGATGTTACTGAGGCGATGAAATTTTTGCATGAGATTGCTGATAAGACCCATCAATGGGAATGTAGTAAGGAACCCCCTAGAAAAACTCTTCTGAGTAGAGGTAATGTCAATAGGGTAGATGAAAGTCTTGAATCAGATGCCAAATATGCCTTTATAGTGAAAAGGTTAGAAGCCTTAAAATTAAGTCAATCTAGTCGAGGAATAGAGCCCAAGCCATTTTGGGAAGGACAGACTGTTGAAGAGCAAGCCCATGCTATTTATAATAACACTAGATATGATAACCGTCAGAAGTTTGATCCATATTCAGAAAGTTATAACCCTGGTTGGAGAAACCATCCAAATTTTTCTTGGTCTAAGGACCAGAATCAAGGTCAGTCTAGTAACCCTCAGGGTCCACCAGGTTTTGGTTATACTAAGAATTCTTCTGGACCGGCACAATTTCAGAACTCTTTAGACAAAAGGATCATGAGTTTAGAAGAGTCTCTCGCTTTCCTAACATGTAACTATGCTGAGTTTCATAAAAAAATCAACCAAGATTTAGCAGACAATAAGAAGATAGTGCAAGATAACTCACAGGCTATCCATGATTTAAGAAACCAGTTTAGTCAGTTGAATGAGTTTTTAAGAGAAAAAGGCAAGTTGCCTAGTCAACCACAACCCAACCCTAGAGGAGTTCATGCGTTATCTACTAACCATGTGAATTCAATTAAAATCCTTATGAGTGGTAAAGTAGTTAATGAGGTAACCTCGCCCAATAGTGAACATGCTGTAGTTCACCCTTCTGAGCCTATAGTTGAAGAGACTGATAAAGTCTCTAAAAAGTCCAATGCGGTTCCGGCTGAACCCGATTTTGTGCCCAAAGCCCCATTCCCACAACTTCTAATACCAACTAGGGAGGAATACAACTTTAATGATATACTGAAGGTTTTTAGGCAAGTCACGATAAACCTTCCGCTATTAGATGCAATTAGGCAGATTCCTGCTTATTCCAAGTTTCTTAAGGATATTTGTACGCGAAAGCGAAAGCTTAGTGTACCAAAGAAAGCCTTTTTAGCTAGTCATGTGAGTTCAATTCTCCAGAATACTACAACTCCTAAGTACAAAGACCCAGGGTCCCCAACCATTTCTTGCACAATAGGTAACTACCGTGTTGAGAAAGCGTTACTTGACTTAGAAGCCAGTGTGAACTTACTTCCGTACCATGTGTACCTTCATCTAGGACTTGGTGAGTTGAAACCTACTCAGATAACACTGCAATTAGCTGATAGGTCTGTGAAAATTCCTCGTGGTATCATAGAGGATGTTCTTATTGAGGTAGATAAGTTTATTTATCCAGTAGGTTTTATAGTCCTTGATACTTAACCTGTCCGTGACCCAGAGAATCAGATACCTGTGATATTAGGTCGCCCGTTTTTAGCTACACCTAATGCGATCATTAACTGTCGAACTGGTATTATGAATTTGTCTTTTGGTAATATGACTATTGAACTAAATATTTTCCATATTAATAAGCAACCTTATGAGTTAGGTGACACATGCATGGAGGAGGTAAACATGATAGAAACATTAGTTCAGGAGTCATTAACAAATACCTTATTAGAAGATACATTAGAGGAATGTCTAGTTGATCATCATTTAGAAGAAGAAATTGACAATTTTCGGGAACCGGACGATCTAGAAAATAGGGAAAGTGTGATGAGTCTATTTAGAGACACTAAAAACTTTAAGTTTGGGGGTGACTATCGTTCTCCATGTGCTTTATATCTTAGAAAGGTCCCTAACTTGGGACTTGACATATGCACCTCTACCATTTTACAAGATCATCTTCGAGCTAGATTCCCTGAACCTTTTGATATCCAGAAAGAAGTTCAGTTGTTAGAAACCCATCCTCTGGTCGATGTGGTTTACCTAGGTAGTAATACCAAGATTGACTTTGTTTTCCCACCAAAATATTTTCGTCCATATGTGGAACGTTAGAATTTCAAATGTGTCAGTTATTAAGTTTTGAGACTAAACCTAATTATCTTAGGAGATTATAATCGACACATTTGTTTAAGAATGACCACCTTCATAGTATTCAATTATGTGAGTCAACTCCGATTGACTTTGAGGATCCAAAATTATTCAGGTTATTATTATGTGCTTTTAAGTTCTTAGTTAAGTTATTCCAGACTTTACAACCTGTAGATTCTTCCTACGAAGAAATCCAGCCTAAGAAAATATTTTATCTAGACCCTTCTATGGAACCTGAACCACAGCTAAAAATAGTTGTCTTAAACAGAAAACTAGATAAGGGTGTGCTCGGTTTGTTCATTTTCTTGGCATTTTGGATAACCCTATTTGATTTAGAATTGTTCCGATTATTGCTATATGATTTTATGAGGTGACTAATTCTTTCTTAGTCTGGCTGAAGACTTTAAACTTAGCACTTCTTGGGAGGTAACCCATACTCATGAAATACGGTAATATCTTTCCCTATCTCTTCGATTGGTAACAGTTTATCCTTGTTCATGCTCTTAATCATTCATCTTTAGAAACATTGAGGACACTGTTTGATTTAAGTTTGGGGGTAAGGGAGAAACTTTTTAGTAAAATAATAAAGATCTAGAATTTAGAAACCTGTGAACACTTCAGGGTGACACTAACCATTCTAGGTAGATATAAACTTAGCTCTTTTTCTATAGGAATTGGTGTGCCCAGCTAAATGGTCTTTTCATAAAAGGACAGAGTTCAGGTGTTAGAAATAACATGATAGTTGTCACCACATCTCGGAGTCTATCACTTCCATATCACTTTCTGTTTTACTTTTGCAAATTTGTGTTTCTCTAAGTGATTTGGTGGGGCCCAGTATCAAATTGTTATTGGCGTCGGGATGAAATAGAGAGTTTTGAGATCAAGCTCTATTATTATATTTTAGTTCTATGAAAAAAAATAAAAAAAAATAAAAAAATAAAAAAATAAGAAAATAAAAAAAATAATAAAATAATAAAATGTATATATATATTATTGAAAAAGAAAAGAAAAAAAAAAGGGTATTATTGACTCTGTGTTTGGGTTCTCCCTGTCTCCGTCGCCTAAGCAAGCGTGGAATGCAGGATCCATGGGAACCCGAGTATATACCAGTTGAATTGATATTAGCATTAGATTTAAGAACAGTGGGTACGTATCTCAAATTCATTAGGTTTCATCCTGGCAATGACCTTCAGACAGATATGGGAAACGCCGTTCACCTTAGTCAACACTTGCAACCTTCATATTTTCTATGCTCATCTTCTAAATCTTTTCATGTGATTGAACTGTGATAGATTCTGAGACTTGTGGTTAAACGATTATCTGAGTAGAGCTCTGTTGTCTTAGATATAAATTTTAGTATGCTTGAGTAAACACTCGTGTACATCAATTGGACTCATAGGGTAATGATTCCCATAGCCGAAGAATTGAGTAAGCCAACTAAATAGCTTGTTTAGTGTCTATTCTTAATTGTTCACGAGTCGCTAAAATCTGGAGTAAAGGTTTTGTGGGTATACCTCTTGTAAACCCTCACGAGATAAAACTCATCCACTAGGGACACCTAGGGGTTTAACGGCTTATTACATATGCTAAATGTAGTCGCGATTCCTGTGAAAGTGAGTTATGATTTTATTTTTTTTAGATTAGATTTGCTCGAGGACTAGCAAATAATAAGTTTGGGGGTATTTGATAGACACATTGTTGTGTCTGATTTGATCTTAATATTATATATTGTTGGTACTCGATTTTGTATTTATTATGGTTTTTATTTCTTTGTAGGTGTTTTTGGAGAAATGATAACGACACCCTCAACTTGGATTAAGGCACCCACTCTTTATTTAAGGGAACCCACACCCAGAATTCAAATGATAGAAAGTGGCGGGAAGAAGAATTTCTATTCTTCACGTACAGCGTGAAATAGGAAACTCAAAAGAAATTTGGAAACAAGCTTGGAGTTTGGAAATTCCTTTACTTAGGAAACTAGAATTGTGTGGGAAAGAATTAAAAAGGGAATGATATCGATTTCTTCTCTTATTAGCATCTAGAAACGAAGAAATCAGGAAGTAAAGAATTCTGTTTTTGGAAAAGATTTTCGGTGGTCTGCCAAGGATCAAAGGAAAGATTTGAGAGGATTAAAGGAAGTTTTGGGTGATAGGTAGTATAAATAGATACTAGAGAGTTTGGGGTAGGAAGAGATTGATTGGTGAAGCTTAGGGAGAGATCAAAGCTCACACAGACGAAGAATTTTTTTTCTGCTGCTGCCATTGAAGAAGAACACGAAGAACAAACTACAAAGACGAACTGTCCCATTGAAAAAATAAAGAAGAAGATGCAGCGTTCAGACAATCTTCTCTTGGTTCCCTCGGTTGATGCTTCTAAACTCAAGGAAGGTCACCCGCAGTTCAGAGTGTCATAAAAGCCGTTCTTTTTCCAACAGCGACAGAAACCGTACTTTTTTGCCATACTCTTTTAATCTCTTCTGTAACGGACAGAACTACTCATTGGAAGCATTATTTAAGTTATGAAATCGATTTTCGAGGGTTTTTCCATTACAATGAGGAGCTAAACTTCATCTCTGAGGCTACGGAGGAAGCTACTTTTCCAACAAATATGTGGTAATTATTTAATTAATTTATGCAATTTATTTATGATTAATTGCCTTGATCAAAAATCAATTTAAAAGATTTTTGTTAAGCAATTGTGATTCTGTTAGATGGTGCATGCCTCAGCTTATGTCCCTAGATGCTCCATGCTTTTGTTATATAGTTGTTGTTTTGAAAATCTATTTTTGCAATGATTTAGAATCAAATTAAAATGTTTAATTGCATGATTAAACTTAATCACTTTGAAACTGGAAAATAGTGGATCCTAGTCTCAGTTTTTCTTCCTACTTTATAAAAAATATTTGAGTTTTCATACTTTTAGTTTTAGAAATTAAATTTAAAATCAATCTTCACAAGTCTGAGTAACGAATCTTTATTTACCACTTTTAAACTACATCACATCACCGCCGCGTCTTTTTTTTTATTCGAATTAAGAAAATTACGACACTTAAAAGTAAGATCACCAACATTACCACATTTCTTAAAACCACCACGATCAGTGTTCGAACCAGTAGAACGAGCAAGGTCAATTAGTCTGGTATAATTTGTATAAGGATTTTTAGCATCAAATTCAGCTGCAGACATTGGCTGAGAAGAAGACGATTGCTTCTGTTCATCTTTAGTAGATGCATAAGGATCATACCCAATCACACTTTTCCAAATACCATGAGTTTGAAGTGCAACACTACTATGCATTCCATTATTCGGGGGCATACGAACCCTTCCCGCTGTTGTCGACATTGTCACAAACAGAAACTGAAATTCTTAGAAGAAGATTGTTTGATTCCTTAATTTGATGATTAGGGCAAATAAAAATTAAAGATGTTTTTCTTCGCGTTCCGAAGGAGCTGGAGAGATAGAGGAAAACAAGTCTCTTCTTATACGGAGGGTATTTGTTTCACCTGCTGAAACACCCTCGATACCAGATGTTTATGCATGATTGTTCTTCTTCTTATCTCTCAAACTCAAAGGAAAAAAATGGTGTTAGCATTAGTGGTTCCCTAGATATATATACAAGTGCATTACCTGGGTTCCTTAGAGCGTTCTGTTTCCAAATTAGGTTCGAACTCAATTAGGCGGTGTCTCTTCGTGTCACGTTTTTTTATGACCGACCCTTGGATTTGTTTTTTGTTGAGGTGCCCAAATCCTACATGTACAACATATTCAGACGGACGAATGGGAGTGTGTTAAATAGTGGGTGCGGCCCAAGCCGAGCCGAGCCATGTGATTGACCCTGGTGAAGGGTTTTCCATGAATGGAAAAAATTGTTTATAAAAATTATCATAATCAATTGTTTTTTTAACAAAATAAGTTAGACTTTTTTTTCTTATTTTCTCTAAACTATCAAGAGGGAGACGAAAAAACAATAAGGGACTAAAAAAATAATCTTAGATCATCATTCTTTTATCTCCTCTATAAGAGCATTTTTTCTAAGATAATTTTTTTTTGGTAAACAAACAAACTAAAAGATTAGCTTGCTAAAACATCAGATAGAGATTGAAAACAACAAGGAAAAAGATTAGTCGTGCATTTATCTTGGACTCTGTTGGAAATAGCAAAAGCAGCGACGCAGTGAGCTGTTGTATATGCTGATTTAGGCACAAAATTATACTCCACATGATGAAGATTCATGCTCTTAGCCTTTATGTCATTAATGAATTTCCAGATTCGCCAGGGAGATTCCTTCGTCACGTTGTTAAGAATGTTCACTACCACTTGACAATCACCTTCAATAATAACATTAGAAAATCCCAACCAATGTGCGAGTTCAGTAGAAAGAAGAAAACCATCCTCTTCAGCTACAACAAGAAGATTTGAAGTTCCCAGCCTAGTACTAGCACCGTAATAACACCCATTGTTATCTCTGGCAAAATCAGCACATGCATACTGACCGTCTCTTACTGCTGCATCCACATTAATTTTAATAGAAAGAGGGCTAGGAGGTAACCAAGATGGAGTTTTGTTTGTAGAATTTGTAGATTGAATTTCTGTAGTAGGATCAGCTTCAGTCTCACTATCCATGCTGTGATTATAGTAAAGGCTGAACCATAAAAAAATAATCTTTAGGATTTCTTCAACATCAGATTGTTTATCTTCAAAAACTAAAGAGTTCCTACACTTCCAAATAGCCCAACAAATAGCTTCTCCCATTGTGAAAGTGTAGCTGTTGTCCTGAAAGTTCAACCATTGCTCTATTAAATTATAAATCGAAAGTTGTTGATTACCTTGCACTCTCATACCCAAAGGGGAAGCGAAGCAAACTGCCTGATAAGGTGCAGTGGATAAGTAGGTGATCAATGCTTTCATTTGCCTGGTTACAGGTTCTGCAAATGGTCAAAACACCAACCACAAATCTGCCTATTTTCTGCAAGACTCCTAGTCCATTATGTGTAGACATCCAAAGGAAAGTTTTAATTTTAGGAGCAATTTTTCTGACAGACCAAAAATTATTCCATGGAAAAGTTGATTCACCAAAAATTGATGGTTCTCCATTTTGAGAAACCAATACTTTTTGAAAAGATTATGGTGTAAATTCTCCAAGTGGGGTAAACCTCCAAATTAGCTTATCTTCAGCTACGTTGTTGATCTGAATGAGATCAATTTGACTAGCCGTGAAAGGGTCCACAATCTGCCGAATTAAATTCATATCCCAGGAACCAGTATTAGTTGACATATCTTTGTAATGTCTCTCAAATTAGATTGTTCAATAATAGGAGTGGACTCTGGAACTGTAGGGATCCAAGGGTCTTCTCTAATACTGATTTTATTCTTGTTACCTACCAACCAAATACATCCCAATTTTTTTTGTCAAAACTATCAAGAATAGCATACCAAGTAGAAGAGTATTTGTGAGGTTTTCTGGCGTCCAAAATGAGCAGCTTCTCAGATATTTTTCTCTTAGGATACATCTCCACAAGGAATTGTGATCTTGTAAGAATATCCAAGCTAGCTTGGCCACCAGCGCTCCGTTGAGGTCAGTTAAATATCTCAGGCCCAAACCCCCTTTCTATTTTGGAAGTTGAAACCAATCCCACTTGAGAAAATACATCTTTCTTCTATCTCTAGTATGTCCTCACCCAAAATTCTCTGATGATCTTAGTTAGTTTGTTGAGAGTATCTTTTTGTATGTGAGAAACAACCATGTAGTAGACAGGGATGAGGGCAACTACAACTTGAATAAGTGTCGTTCTTCCAGCATGAGATAAAGAATGTCTCTTCCATCCTGCAAGCTTGTCATCAAATTTCTTAATTAAGAAATCAAAGTTAGAAGCCCTGTTACCAAATTGCAAAATCTTGATTCCGAGATACTTGTCTTCTTTGCTAATTAAGTTAACCCCCAACTCATCTATGATTTTCTTGTATCTGTCGTCCGTGACCTATTTGTTGAAGTAGATTGAGGATTTGTTGTAGTTAACAAGATGACCTGAAACTTGATAGTACTAGTTTAAAATATTGGATACAACAGAAATAGTGAACTCATTAGTTTTCCCAAATAACATAATATCATCGGCAAACATTATATGACTAATAGTTGAAGCATATCTGTTAAGTTTGTACCCATTATAGATGCCATCTCTTTCCATTCTACTAATGATACTAGAAAGGGTATGAGATCAGATGATGAAAAGATATGGTGAGAGGGGAAAACCCTGTCTAATGCCCTTTTCACCACGGAAAGGCCCTTCATACTGGCCATTGAGGAGGATTGAGTAAGAGGGTGAGGTGGCAAAACTCATAATCATCTCATGGGTTCTGTTATTGATGCCAAAACTATGTAGAGCTTGACTAAGGAAGGTCCAGTCAGCTCTACCATAAGCTTTGCTCATGTCAAGTTTGAGTGCAAAGTGTCACGGGCTAAAATCTTAGACTAGACCGTGCGGCACTTGAACTCTTCAAGTAAGCCTAAAAGAACTTGGAAAGGTAAGAGACTTAGAGATTTTAAGTGGTGTTGTATTGATTATTGAAGAGAGAGAGTATTACAATGCTTGAATGAGCTATTGGTGGATGAAATGAGCAAATGAGCTCCCCACCTTATATAGATGCTATGGAGGGTTCTAGAATATGGGAATATTCTAGAATATTCTACCACTATCTTAAATGTACAAGGAATATACAAGGGAATATTCTTATCCAAGAATATTCTAGAGCTTCTAGGTTCTTCCTATGGACCTAGACTCTTGTCATGGATCGGCCCAATATGTGGGAAATGGGCGGGCCGTGACAAAAGGCACCCTTGGTGGAGGAGGAAGTATGCATTGAATGGAAAATCTCTTTAGCCACCACAATGTTATCTAGGATTTGTCTACCAGGAACAAATGCTGACTGATTTTTCTTAATGAGATTATCAAGAAAAGAGCTAAGTCTGTTGGTGATAATTTTGGTAACAACTTTATAAAGGACATTTCAAAGTGCTATAGGTCTATAGTCAGCAACAAATTCAGTATTTTTCTTTTTGGGAATCAAGGCCAGATATGTGTGATTAAGACCATGGGGGGATGGTTGAATTCCTAAAACAATCTTGTATGAGTTGAATGGTTTCTTGCCCAACAACATTCCGACATCTTTTATAGAAAAAAACTGGAAATCCATCGGGACCGGGGGACTTAAAAGAACCTATTTTCTTAATGACATCAAATATCTCTTCGGCTGAGGGGGTGGAGCTAATGAAATTAGAATCAGATTGAGATAGGCCATTTGAACTGTCAAAAAGAAAGAAACTAGGACAAACATTAACATCCTTCGAAAACATATTATGAAAATGAGAGATGAGAGTCTCTTTGATTTTAGCATGATCAGAAGACCAATCATCATCACTACCCTTTAAAGATAAAATTTTGTTTCTACTCCTTCTATGAATAACAAAAACATGAAATACCTGGGTGTTTTTGTCTGTGTTGGGTACCCATTTGGATTTGTTTCTCTACTGCAAGAACATCCTATTTTTCCTCTCCAGATTTGCTATCTTTTGGGAGATAGTTTTCTCCTCTTCCATAGTGTCAGATATGTGTGCTTTTGTTTGCAATTCAATCAATTTCTATTTTTCCCTTTTAATTTGTTTTTTAGTATCTCCAAAGGTGTTTCTGCTCCATTTCATGAGTCCTTTGCCCAACATTTGAAGTCTTTTGCATAAGTTTCCATTAGTACTCTCCCAATTAGATTGAATGACTTCCTTGAATCTGGGATGCTCGGTCCAATAAAACTCAAATATGTACTTACGTTTTCTTTTAAGATACTTTCTCATGGTGTTTAGAAGAATGGGAGCATGGTCACTTTCAATCCTAGGAAGGTGTAGAACTGCCGCATCTTGAAAAAGAAGCCTCCAGCTTGAGTTGCAAATTACTCTATCGAGTCTTTCAAAAATTAGAGTTGATTGACTTGCGTTATTTGACCACGTGAATACAGGTCCAGCATATCCTAGGTCAATAACATCTCTTTCCCTGACCATGTTTCTGAATTCATTACAACTAATATCAGTAGTTGGGGAGCCCCATGCTTCTCATATTGATGCATGAGTATATTCAAATCATCAATGATGCACCATGGGTCCGCAATTGAAGCAATTGTAATAGAGATATGACTCCAGAAAGGGTCTATTTAGGGATGAGCTGGAGGACCATAGATACACAAGATCTCCCACTTTGGTAAGTTTAATCTTGGACCAAGAACACAATGTATCAAGTTCTGCGACTTAAAACGAACTTCCATATCTACATCGTCTTGCCGTAGCATAGTTGGTATAGTTGGGTGGACTTTTCTTGGATGTGGGGTATAGTTGGTGGATTGGGTATTGAGGATGGTTTTAGGGTTTGGGCTTGGTTTATTTGATTATTTTCAAATTGAGGATGAGGGAAAGATGGTTTGTAACTGTTTTCTTTTTGGCCCCATTATTGCCAGTGGAAGTAATGTTGACGGTTACAGATTGGGAGGAACCCTTCTCATTAGTGCTCGATACGTGGGGGTGATGATTGTTGATGAATGGGCTTTATTTTCGGTAAGTTTTCATGCTGCAGAAATGGGTGGAGTTTCCGTTACAGGTTTGATTGGAAGTGGTAGGGTTGATTGGAAGCTGAAGTGATTGGGGGTGATGGTCGTGGTGGTTCCTTCCCTGTAAATACTGTCATCCAAGTTTTTCTTCCTCAACTGATTTGTTTGCCCCATTTTTGGCTTGAAGTTATCATTGATTTCTTCTGTGTATCTAGCAATTTTCGTGTCCTGCATTTTCTCCACGAACGTTTCTAGCGAGAAGAACCCCAGCTTTTCACATTCTTTAGATAATTCCAGGCATTGTTTCATGATGTGAACAAATTTCCCACAGAAGAAACAAATTCTAGGAAGTCTCTCATATCTTAACTGGATATTACACTTCTTTTTAGAAGGGAGAGTAATATGCAACTCCTGTTTTGTTGGCTTTGTGATATCTAACTTGAATCTGACCTTCGCAAAAATTCCCCATTTAGCTTGTTCTGTTATAGAAATTGGATATGGTGTTCCAAGTTTTGAGCCAATGAACTGAACTATCTTTTGTTTTTGAGCACCAATAGGGAGACCATGAACCTGCACAGTAAAATCTGCGTACCTGAACTCATACTCATGAGATAGTTTCTCTGGATCGCAAACTTTAATAAGTAACAGATCATCATTTATAAGATTTGGTTAGGTCAGCATTATAATCACATCACAAATCAAACTTTGACCAAGTAGATGGTCGTTCTAAAAACTGAGATTTCCAGGTTTCCTGAGGGTCTCCAGGATCTGATTAACAAGTTGTAAAGAATGTTCAGGCCATATTCTCGACCTATGACAGTTGTGATGACCAAAGAGTATTTGTGTTCATTATTTGATTCCGAGAGATCATCAGGAATCTCAAATGAGCCTTCAACATCTTTAAAGATGGAGGCAAAACGGTTAGCAACATCTTCACATTCATCTTCTGTATGAAAAGAAGATGATGAAGCCATAGAGTTAAGGCTGAGGTTGGAAAAGGAGAACCAAAGCCAAAGAGAAAAAAGAGAGAAGATAAAAGACCGAAAGGATTAAGGAATAGAAAGAAACAAAACTTGATTGAGAAATAAGACAAAAACACACAAGAACTGATCAAGAGAAAAAGAGAATCGTCCTTCTGACGAGAAATAGGATCATCCTAGATATGAAAGAGAAATCGTCCTAGAGACGAAAATTTCCAAGTTACAAATTTAACCAATTATCATTCTTAATTCTAAAACTTGGTGTCTAGTTTCTCGAAGAGCATAGCCTTGTTTTTTATCGTGTCATGTCTGTAGGCTGGGTTTGCCGATTTGCGGCATGAGTATACATCGATAATGGATAAGGAACGTAGAAACATCAGTCAAGATAATTGATTATTCCAAAAATACATTTATTAAAATTTATTAAAAAAATAATTAATAATATAATTATTTTTCAATTTATGATTATCTATAATCATAAATGATAATCATAATTTTAACCAAACAAGACCTATAGATGGCCGAGATCAAATCACTTGAAGATGAATAAAAAAGAAATTAGATGATTGATTAATGAAAACTTCTATTCTGAAGCTTATTAGCAATATCTTCAGATGAACCAATAATACCTTTTTTTTTTAATCAATAATAATACCTTATCTATTCTTTTTTTCTTCCATTAATCTATATTTCAGCATATTATCCCTAAATTATTCTTTTATACTCACTTTCCTTTTTCTGTTCATCAATGATTCTTTCTCCGTAGCAATACATGTAGCATATGTTATATAGAAGTATATAAAAAAGGGTAATTTATATATTATCATGGAAATTTATGATTATAATGTCGAAGTTAAGAAAATAAAATTACTTTTCAGTGTTATCCCACGTTACTGGTCAGACTGCTTAATAAATTGCTAGCTTATCAGCCGTACGATCATCAGACCAACCGTTGGATGAAAAATATTTAGCTTTTTCTAGTTAAATATAGCCCCTGCACATAATAGTTATTTAGTAATGAACATAAAAATAAGTTAATATTAATTACTAAAAAGAATAATCGTCTTATTAAGAATAATCGACTTGTTAAAATCGTCTTTTTCTTAACAAGACGATTATTTCTTTTTAATAATTAATATTAATATTTTTATGTTCATTACTAAATAACTATTATGTACAGGGACTATATTTAACTAGAAAAACTAAATATGTTTCATCCAACGGTTGGTCTGATGATCGTACGGTTAATAAGCTAGAAGCTTATTAAATAGTCCCACGCAGCAGCGTGGGAAAACACTAATAAAACACCCATTAGGAAGGGAGGAATGTGCACCTCGGTTAAAACATGATGCACAAGTTAATTCTTTTTAATGTTCCAAATTCAAACGGTTCCATATATGAAAAGTAAAAGAATAATGATGTATCAATATATGAGAGGGGATTTGTATTCCAGATATGGAAACGAGTTTCATATTAAACAAATTATCCTTTTCAAATAACATATCATCCTATTAACACTACCTTGTGGTCTATATTTATTCTTAACATTTTTTATCTCATAATTTCTGAATTTTTTCTATTTTGACCGATTTTAGTTTCGAAAAGAAATGGGTTATTATTGTTGTTCAAACAATTTCCAAGTACTTGTTAAAATACTACGCTTCCATAGTTAGTTTATAATACTTATTTCTCTTGGGATTCAAAAGCATAATCTACTATGAGCATCCTACGAGGGTATATACATGTGTGGCACTAATAAAACCTTTTACCTCGTAAACCATCTCAAACTGTGTAGGATTATTGAATCTAATATTTGATATATGGATAATGAAGAAAGTTGATTATTTTTATAGGGTAATTTCTATATTTTATATTAGATAATAATTTTAAGAAAATGGTTAAAAAGGCAACATGTAGGTCTCATATAAAGTCTAGATATGACTTTCTCTAATACCTTTGTAATCAATATCCAACCATTGGAGATGCAATTTCTCTTATTAGGGATCTTACAACTTTTTGATGCAAAACATGAAATTTCATTAACCAAAGTTTTTGTCCAACAATAATTACGTTTCTAAGACACTAGGCGGCTCATCATACCAAGTATTGGATATGTTATGCCACCTACTAAACTTAGCAAGCATGTCTACTGCTTTACTACAACTTCTCTTTTGAAAACTACACTTCCAAGAGCTAAGAGTTTTAAATAAATCTAAAGTATCAAGTAGAATGTTTTCATTTTCCCAATTAATGGTGCTTACAGAATCATTGACATAATCAAAGATACTGCACAAGTCAGTCTCAATGATTAGCTTTTCAATTTATATTTCACAGCTCCAGTTATCTGCCTCCAGAAAAGATAAGCATCATGCTTGCTCCGAGCTTACGACTCCATCCACATTTCTTGATCTCCCTCCTTTCTAATTAACTGCACAATCACGTAAAATAATCCAAGGCCCACAAGTTTAGTTTTATTAAAAAAGGAAGCATCACAATCTAATTTAAAGTAAGTGTTGGGAGGTGGTGTCCAAGCAGATTGAGCCATAGTAGACAACTGTCGTTCATTGGGGTTATTGCTAACTTCGGAAGACATGGTTTTACTGAGATAATCAGCGAAAGAGACAGCCTTTCTTGCGATGGTTCTAGGATCCTGTTTCTTTTTCTGAAACACATATTCACATCTAGCTGACCATATACTCCATCAAGTAATCATTACAAGACTGACCCATTCTCCATTCTTCAATAACAATTTGTCTTGAGTAACCCATTGTTCGAAAATAGAACTAAGACTGCTGCAAGTACTACTTAACACTCTTACAATTTATCTGGCATCAAAATAATAAGACTGTCTAGAACTATCAGAGATTCTGTAAGGTATTGGTTTGATAATTCTAGTGCTTTCTAATTTCCATGCTTAAACTATAAATTATGATAGTTGATAAAACAAATATACATTTGAGGTTAATCTCTTTCTCATCAATACTTGTTACCATTTGGCGCCTTTGGTTTATCATATGTGCATGCACCCATAAAAACCTTTTCCAAGTTTTATAGGTTAAAAAAGTGTACATGTTGATCATGTCACTAAGTTGAATGCAAAATAATGATACACAATCAGTTGATACCGTATGTAAGTTTGATGGAACTGTACATAAATTTCATATTCGTGATTGTTTGCAGGTGAAAAGTGTTATTCTCTTTAGTGATACATTTATAGTGGATCCTGAAAATCCTAAGAAAGACTACGATGTTATCTTCAAAATATTGAAACACGGTATCACAGTGTTATAACGAGAGATCAAACGAGAACGATAAACAGATAAAGAACACAGGGATTTAACGTGGTTCACTAACTGTTACGTTAGCTACCTCCACGACAGAGAAACCAGAATCTTATTATCAGAGGGAGAAACTCAATGCAGATCACAGATAT